>JAHZMW010000293.1:0-18800 GCA_027743745.1 Alloscopus bannaensis
AGGGAGTGTAAAAAATGTACTTTTGTGTATATTCTGTTATGTCACACGCTATGTGTCCACTAGTAAATCTGCTGTTATAATAAAAAGTGAATTTTGTGAGATCATGCTTGGGATTACGGCATCTTGAAAAGCATCATTCTTCCCCACACTAGCAAAGTTCTCTAGCATACCTATTATGATGTATGATGTTAAGTAATTGTGGTTTCCGTTAATAATCAATGCATTTTATGAGGGAACGCGGACAGGATGCGACAACAATCCATTGCATATATTGAGATGTGGCTGAAGATCATCATGTTTAACTGCGTTTGAAGTGAAGGAATGCAAACTATCAATGAAGTCAAATGCTGAATGCTAGCACGCAGCGTGCTCAACTTTATTTCCTGTGGATAATGTAGTCAGCTACATATTTACAACATGCTGCTTATGTTAACCAAACATTGCATTTATCAACGTTTCGTTGTGTTACTGTTATTGGGAGGACTATAAGATACAATCATGTATGTGGAAGTAGAGACTTCACGTGTAGTGATCAGTGACAGTTTTTTATTGTCGGTCAGCAAATTAGCTAGTCAAACAGTGCACAGCTTCTGCAGGTAGTTGGTATTTGTGAATGATGTGGCCAAACTTGTACCATGACATAATTTTCTTCTCTCTAAATGGGCCAGAAAGCATAACTGGGTAAATATTACATCCTTGTCGGATGCATAACTGTTAATTTACACGTGACGCATCCTACCTAATATAGCGCATGCATGTGATTCAACTCAATTTGAACCAAGAATTTATTATGTAGGACCTAGGCCCTTTTTTCAAAATCAATGTTCAAGGGCAAATTGTGTAAGATTTGTCAGAACTGCAATAATTTGTTAAAGACTACACTATAATACATGGTTTATGCTGCATTGACTAGCTCAAAAATGCTGGCTACGTGCGTGATAGTGTCGGAGGTGCATTTAGATTGTTGTGAAATACAACCCAATGCATCGATGCTTTTTTACCCTATGCTTATTATCATTTTCCTAAACTGTGTTTTACGCTTATTAAGGTTAATAAAAACTAGCTCAGGTATTCACCACATTTTGTACAAACACAGTCACCGGTAGTCTCGAATATTGTAAATTCAGTCAGTGAGCACGTTTCATCTGAATAAGGGCAATTTGTACAGTCTGAAACCACAAGGTTATTAAATGATTTCGTAACAACGGATAAGCCCAGGCTTATTTTTGAAACGCTTGCAATTTTTTTTATAAATGAGCCTCTCCAATTTCATTCTACATCACTCCGAGTTTTCAGCGCAATCATTGATAGTGTTTGTCAAAATTGTTTACTGAATATTTCGACGTTGATTGGAGTTGCGCCTTTGACGTTGACGCATATATTGGCACACACGTGGTCGTGATGATGAGTAATTAAGCGTGTTTTGCTGCAATAACACACGATGAACTTATGTATATACATACGTGTAAAAGCCACGTCACCGGAAACTGTCCCATGCATGTAATGCCAGGGTTAACAATCAATGCAATATCATGACCCTAACATACTATTGTAGAATGAGTCATTCAAAATTTGCGTTGATTGAACAAGTTACAATAATAATTCCCTGGCGAATAAATACCTTGACTGCACTACCAATACACATTGCAAGGAAAGGCCCATATATAAGGTAAAAACCATTTCCTCTTATGCTTTCCATGAGAATGGATTTTGAACGAGAGTTTGCTGGCATGCTGTGAACAATTGCAGACCAACGCCACATTAAACGCACGGTGTGTCCAGAAGTGGCGAGCATAATTATATAATGAGATGACTGCAACCACTCGGCGTAAAGAAGATGTTTAGAATACTCATTACAAACTACTGCTTACAATAAAATTGATATGCGTGATGTGTTTTGAGTAGCAAAGCATGCCAAAACTGTGACGCGTCCTAAACCTCTTCATTCGTTGACGACTAATAATATGAAGTTGTTCCTTCGACAATTACCTGAGTAATAAACTAATTTATTGTTTAGTGATAATTACAACAATCATGTGAAGGTGCAACTAACATCATTCTAACACTGTTTCATCTGTCTCCACGATACATTTTCGGCTTCACAACAAGTTTCACTGTATATTTTAGTTCTCTAGTGTTGAGTGCCCATCATGCAACCTCCATCTTTCTTCTATTTCTCTGTGATTAGACTTGTCATTCTGTCACTCTATTCTAAAGAGGTGGCTCCATTTTGATATTTCTGCTGCTTAATAAGTCGCCCGTTTCTCTCATCGTTAGAATCACTGGAAAGGGGGTTGTTTGAAAGGTGTATGCTTTTGCTAATTTTTTAGCATGTGTCTATCTGACTATAAAACAAAGGCTTTAGTAAACCTGTGATCCGATCAAGATTTTGGACATGATAATAATGCTTCCACGTTTTCTTATCAATCCTCCAACTTCCCTAGTTTGCACGCATGCAATTTGCTAGTTGCTTTGTTTTGTTCATCACCCGGAAAAATAAGACTGATTTTTTAATGTGCTTTTTCGAAGTCATAATCAACTCAAGACTGCATTCCTTATTATAGTCACGGAGGTGGACGGACGGACATCATTCTTGAAGTGTGGCTGCTAGATGGGTGAGCGATACTAAAAAATATATCACAGACTTTGCACTCAGTGCTTACCCCGATGGAAGCTGGACGATTGCGTTACATCTATAGCATCAGCATTGTGTATTTACGCACACCACCAAATATAAAATAGCGTTAATCATACCTTATGGGCTCATGCTATAATACTGAGATATGGGCGTCCACAAAAACCCAACAGATAAAAAAGGAACTGGCAGTGACCAGTGGTTCTTCAGACGCTGTCAGACTTGGCTCAGAGTAGCATCGGTAAATTGCAAAGATATTACCCTTTCTTGTGCAAAAGGGCACGTAAGGAATAAGATACTCAAGTCCCTACTTGTTCATCTCTCGTTTATTACATGTAGGAAAATCAGTTCCCCTTGTGCTTGTTTTCACTATCCTAAATTCAGCAATCAACGCTAAGACAGTCCTCAGTTGAGAACCGTGAAGTGTCAGAGACGGTAGCGGCAGTGAACGCCAACGACGAGCGAGTATCCTGCAATAAAACATAGTGTTTTGTTATTCATCTCACCGTATACAGTGACTGTGAACAGAGAAGTAATGAAAGTGAAGCTGATGAAGGAATTTGTCGGTAGAAAAGCGTGCGCCAGCCTTCGCCAAAAAGTTTTGCTAATATAATTGCATACCATATAAAGCCCACAGAGAGAGAGAGAGAGAGAACAGTGATACAATCTTCACGGATTTCTTGAGTGAGCATTTTCATGCTACACAAGTATCAACCTTTTGCAGATTCTTAGGAATACTTTGTACCAGACGTGTGTGCGCGTAACCTTGTCCACATTTGTGTTAATTGTTAAGGATTCGTCGGCAGGAGTAAGTGCATCCACCATCGCGAGCCCTACATAGAGAAGGTAAAATGACGAGTCGTCGTCGTTTTTTCTTAATCGTACAAGAACAATGCGTCTGATCCCTTACAAATTCATTTTTATTTTTATGCAATATACAATATAACCTGCTAAATGCATCGAGTGAGTAAGCGCATACGATACAAACAAAGCCTTTACGTGCTTGACACAAACTCACCGAGAGTATTTGTTCGTCGCAAGTCGTAGACTTCAATGCTTTTTCGACAATCTCAACACTGCGCGGAAAGTGCCTGCGCGTATGCAAGCGGTATACACAGGCTAGCGAAGTGATCTTGAGAAAAGATGAGGTGAAGGAGATGAGACAAAAAATCTAAGGGGCTTATGTCGAAGGGATGCATGTCATGTTTTTGTGATTGCATGATTACCAGTCATAAACAAAGCGGCGTGCTATACGCAAGTGGCTTTTTGCCACTGCTGAAGTTGTTCCAAAAGTTGGCGTACATACTTAGTTGTACGTCAAATGTGTGTTTTTAAAATGTACTGTTATTTAACGTGTTAATAACAATAAATTTCCAGGGAAGTTCTCCCAGGGACTGTGTAGAAGGGTCGCAAACGAGCCCGTCAATATCGAGCAAAATTTCAACATCCGGCGACAGTTCATCAGGATAAGTCAACATGGCTCAAGCAAATTATAGAAAAATATTTAGCAATCAAGATGA
The DNA here is from genome assembly GCA_027743745.1 of Alloscopus bannaensis. Taxonomy (NCBI): domain Eukaryota; kingdom Metazoa; phylum Arthropoda; class Collembola; order Entomobryomorpha; family Entomobryidae; genus Alloscopus; species Alloscopus bannaensis. Next base: position 4,156 of record JAHZMW010000293.1, read on the forward strand.
TCTTGATCAACCGGAGCACGCTGCAATTTTGGGTAAGTAAAAAGATTTTTTACTTTAGAACTACATTTTCCTTCCAAAGGAAGAACCGAACTTCAGAGTTACATCGAGTGAAAAGTGACGACTAGCGGGCAATAAATACTATATGAATAGGTATGTAACTTCCGGGTAACGAAGCATTTCAAACGACAGCACCATCAATTCAGACGAAACGCAATTTTGCAACTGAAGGCATTTTTATTAAAGTAGATTTTTTTTGCTATATTGTTTACTGATTTGGTTGGGTCAATTGTTATTTATGTTACGTTTACAAACTACTCTTCCAAGCCTTCATCATACTCCTAAATGATGTCTATAATATCTCCAAAATTCCAGAATAAAAATTTCAAGGTCAGGCTCAAGCTCTTACGGCAGGGTGGCCAATTTCGTATACGTTTGTACACCTAATACGTTACTGTAACTTGATGTTTTAAAAATGAGGTCGTTAAGTGCTCCCAAATGTGCTCAAACACAGCAGTACAACGCAGCGCAAACCGTATTCTGCGGTGTGGGTACATATACTCATACGCTACAGATGATTTGGGTGCGTTACCGTTTATTTAATCATATAGTCACCTAACCAGCTACTCGCAAGTTTGCAGGATGCGATGCAGCAGTACTCTTTGGGAGGCACTCACATTTTGATCCTGAAGTTGGTTACCTTGAAATACATATTGAATGCATTTGACGCGCCTTGAAGAGGCAAATTTGCAAGGACCCTTCCTCCGCCACAAAATTAGTTGCTTCGAACACGTACTAACACTACATAACCGTTCATGTGTAACTTCAGTTTCAATGACACATAACCAGGAAATTCCAGCAGTTGTATCATGCCCAACGGTTAATAGGTACATACCTACATTAAAGTTTACATTAATAATCACTCCTCCTTCGTGTCTGTCTTAAATTCTGTACTCTAAAAGTAATATCATTTCAACACCTGAATCAATATTCTACAAAAGCAGCGATTTTTTCATTATAAAAATTGAAAAGCAAAACTAAGTCGTTCAGTAAAATTACTTAAACTACGCATGGCTGCCACTTTTAGCTTCCAGGTATAAAAGCCAAACCAAGTCACACGACTCCAGAAAGTTGCCAAAATCGCAATGCGTAACGCTTTTTTGTCTGAAAAGATCATGTGCTGAAACCTCATGATTATGACTCATGGTCAAGTGATTTCATGATCTCTGAAAGCATTCCTTTGTTTTGGAAAGGATTCTCCAGACTAGTGTTGTTGCTCATTTTAACACTGAACAAAAAACTCTTGTTTATTTTTATACAAGTACCTTCTAGGTTTGTTTGATCCATTCCAACTTTAAAAAATCGCATATTTTAGATTTTATAGTGACCACTTCCAGCAGATTTAGTAATAGTGAAATACATCACATGATTCTCAGTAAGTTTTTGATATACCTACATCTACTGATTGTTTAGTGGTAACGCGATTTCTAAGCCATGGTGGTTGCATGTTTCTTGCTCGTAGGTGTCAATTACCATATATACAACTCGCGTGGTCAAAGATGCGAGTATAGCGAACGTCTATCCATGAAACGGACCAAAAAGATGCATTAAAGGTTTGAAATTACACGTTTGGAGAATTGCGAACAGCACAAAATTCTGGTGATGTGGAGATTTTAAGGTGAACGTGACTGACCGGAATTGTGGGAGCAGAAAAAGTAATACGTATACCCACATCAAAAGCGTACGTATGTAGAATCTACGAAATCTTTTTTGCGAGATGGAAAACCCATGGTTTAAAGACCATTTGAATCTTCAAATATTCCTTGCCATAATCCGTTTCAGACTTCGTAATCATATTTTTCATATGTTAGTGTTCAAATAACAGGCGATGTTGGCTGGCTGATTTTTTGTTGTAATAGCTTACACTTGTTTGTGGAAATTGAGATTTGTGGCCGGGTGTATGTTATTTTATTGCTATGTCTTGTGATGAAATTAAAACCTTAGGATCTTTACATTACAATTTAGGATTTACAATTTCACTCAAATTGCAATGTTACATAAATGATAGCAGCTTCCGCTTCTGTTTAGTTAGCAGTGCTAGTTTGCGTTGTTATGTTATTTAAATTTGAATAATGGCCATGTCTGCGTGATCACTTTTTCTTTCGGTAACACGGGACTGCTGACAGTATCATTCTTAGCATGTATTCGGAAAATCAATTGTTGAGAAAACACTCTTTTAGCTACTGTGGAACTTGTCGAGTATGGAATCATGAAATTGTTATCTCGACTATAATTTGTACCCTGGAGTCGAGGTCGAGACGCTGTATCTGTTGTACATTTTAGCGGTCAAGTTTTGGAGCTACAAAAAATAGTAGTCCTTGTCAATGACCATGTGTCAACAGTGTAAACTTCTAGTTCCCAATTGCCTCTTTACTGCATATATAGCCCTTAAATGAGGAAAAATCATGACGATGAAAATGTATTCTTGTCCAACAAAGTAAGGTCACACCACTCTGCGAAGCTCATAGTGAGTGGCACTGACAAACAGGAATTTTGATTAATTTAGAGAACTTCATGTTACTTATGCGTAGATTTTGTATGGAGTTTTGTATGGAGTATCTGTTGGAGTTTTGCAGAAGGCACTAACCACGTGAGCACATGGAGAGTTCTACTAATTTATATTTCTTTGAATAAATCATGCCGAAATAATATCAGATATGTGTAGCTTTGCAACTTCACTCAGCAATTGGAACGGTAAAAACCAAGCCAATGTTAAAACGTGTGATTTGTTATTAAGTTGGATTGAACATTGAATAGAATGAGGTCATATTTTAGAAAGGTGTGTAAATAGTTATTAGAAACGGATTCTTCTGCAGACGTGACCACTTTCTGAGGAATTTTGATTAATTTAGAGAACTTCATGTTACTTATGCGTAGATTTTGTATGGAGTTTTGTATGGAGTATCTGTTGGAGTTTTGCAGATGGCACTAACCACGTGAGCACATGGAGAGTTCTACTAATTTATATTTCTTTCAATACATCATGCCGAAATATTATCAGATATGTGTAGCTTTGCAACTTCACTCAGCAATTGGAACGGTAAAAACTAAGCCAATGTTAAAACGTGTGATTTGTTATTAAGTTGGATTGAACATTGAATAGAATGAGGTCATATTTTAGAAAGGTGTGTAATTAGTTATTAGAAACGGATTCTTCTGCAAACGTGACCACTTTCTGTAATTTTATAAATGGTTTACGGTTTCACGTAGTATGCTTCTGATTCCACAATCAAAAATCGTCTTTGCATGTATTTGCGACTGGAATATAATCAGCATTAATGACTGATGACATTTTAGATATTAATCCACAGAGGAGCGCAATCAGTTCCACTAAACACAAAAGTATCGGCAAATCATTTTTGATTTAGGCCTACTTTCGGTTAAGTAAGATAAAATCTTGTACGATGTAACACATATCTACGGACCATGACTTGCGCAAAACACCCAAATTGTTTTACGAAATGCATTTAATGTTTATTTATTTGAGACTAAATGCGTTTCTAATTAACTGGCATAATTTGCAACATTACAAGTCCAAGTTAGCACTTAACTTTGTAAGTTGCTTCACGGAGTCTTTCTAACTATTCTCCGTCAACTTTTTTTGATTGAAGTAGTCTTCACTTTTTGAACCTGAACTATATAATGAATTGTTGATAATTTTTTTTTCAGTAAAAGCAGTTTGGCGTGAAATGCATCAGCATAATTATGATTACCCTTTACCATGGGCAATTTTTTAATAATGGGAAACTTAATTGTCTCAGTAGTTAGTCTTCTTCTTATTCTATACCCGTAAATGAACACAATTCATGTTGGGGCTTATTCCATTGCGCTTCAGGACGCACATGTACGCACAGGTCGAGCAACAAATAAAAATTTTGTGTAGGTAGTGAATTGTTGTCGAACGCAGTGACATTGACATGGTGTGTGACGATGATTCACCCGAACCAGAGAGCGTTCATTCATTCTTCCCTGTACTCTACATTACAATACGTTGTTCTGTGTGAACGAGTATTTGCCTCTACCGCAAAGTGCCAACAATGTTCGCAAAGGCAAAGGAATGACGCGTAACTGTTCGAGATGCTAACTGAAGATGAGGAATCCAAAAAGGCTTAAGCAACGTAACGCAGAGCATGCAATAGTGAATTTGGACAATGTACACTAATCGCGTCGTTAGAATGTGTGAATGCAGCTTGTAAAGGTGAACAATGTTGGTTAACGCACCATGTACTACGTACGTACGGCATTTGTATTTATGTATTCGTAGATGCAAAGCACATTATGTATTCCTCACAATTTAGGCACATTTTAGTAGGGACTCAACGAGTATTGTTGCTGTAAGCGCAGATAGTAAGGTGCGTACAACAACAACGTTACATGTTATTACTGTAAAATTGTGTCATCGAAAGTGCCTTCATTGATCTTGAACCTAATTTGGTTTGCCATGCAAATGTAAGACCTCCACATATATTTTGCATGCTACCCACATCACACTCTGTTACAGAGGTAGTCGAGCTAGGCAAAAATGTACCAATCAGGCTTGACACTTCTGAACTATTTAATGGTCTACTACGTTTGGGACTCCCATAAATTCTGATGAGGATTGTATTGAGTGTGTGAAGAGCCAAGGAACATAGTGCGAGAACAAACGAAATTCATCTTATTCATGAATGATACATTCTTCACGAATCTTTAGTCCTTAATGGTAGATACATAAGTGCATCTTTTATGCACCAGTGGGAATTCATAGGTGACGTAATGTTAGGCTTGTTGGCAGATGTGGTAAGACGTACGAGTTTTTCCTCGTGTTACTTCTAAAGGTTAGTAGGTCATTTATATTTGGCGTGACGGGAAGAACGCGTTTGTTTCCTTCCCAGGTCGGGAAGCAATATGCTCATATCAATTATTATGCGTGAATTAATGTGTACTAATGCATTTTGATTTTCTCATGTTTACAGGCAGCGTTCCCAACTGGATAAGCGGTAGTTACATCAGGTAAATTTTGTGAACTAATCTAAAAACCAACTTCCTGTTTACAAATTGTCAACAAACAATAGTTGATGGGGCATCCCCGTAATAAAATACACCTTTTTCTGTACAGAGTGGGACCTGGAAAATTCGATATAGGTGACACCACAATGACCAACTTCATCGATGGCTATGCGATTCTAACCAAATTTGATATTCGCGATGGTCTAGTAAGTTTTTTTCTACATTATGCTAACTCAATGACATTACACTTAAAAGAAGATAAAAAATGTTAGATGACAGTTTAAGTGTATATGAGAAATAAGCGTATGCGTACTTGTTTTCGGAAACAAGCAATTAATCTTACGGCAATCGTATTCTGTTTCTTTGCGATATAATAGGTCCAGTACAACAAAAAGTTTCTTCAGTCGGAAGCCTACAAGAAAGCCATTCAAGCAAAGCGACCTGTTTACCCGGAATTTGCAACAAAGGGGAATCTCGAATCTTCCAAAAGCTTTCTTTCACGTGTCATGAGTGCCTTTGTAAGTTAAAAATGCGACACCGTATTACATAACCGACCGACACACAGACTCTAGTTTTCCACCCTGTTTCAAAATAGTATTTGCATATCATTAGTATTCTGAAAGGGAACCTTTTTGAAAGGGCTCCTGCCTCTCATACGACTTGAAGCCTAATTTTAAAACTGTTCATAAACATACTACACGCTTAGAAACGAAGGAGTATTTATAAGCGTGTACACATACCTATCTACGTGTGCGTCTTTACGATCTAATGTTCTATAACTCGGTCACGTTTCTTTGTATGACTCAGTATAAACCAGTGACTGGGTGACTGCGTCATAAGTTGTCTGTATCAGCGCATCAATTGATGACGGCGAGAAGAATTTGCATAACAGATTTAGCTGGACTGATATAATGGGTTGATAGAAGGCATTGAAGGGTCCTGAAGATTGTATGTATATAAACTACGTTCAAACGAGGAAAATTAACTTTTGGTCGATTTCGTAGTTCGAAGCTTATCAATGAAGGTTTTAATAACTGACTTGAATTTGTCAAATTTATAATAGAATGACTGGCTAAAAGATAATTATAGCACACTGTTGAATCCACATCACAAGCAAGAGATTAGAACTAGTTCGCACAAAAAACTAATTTGTAGTCCACCTGCAGTAAGATGCGGCGTTTGCATTGCGTAGTCGCATTTTATTTTTAGAACAACAACACCTTGCTTGCATGAGGAATCTGAGATTAAGCAGGTGAGATTGACGTACCGAATCATAATCAAGAGAAGGACCTTTTAGCTCTTTGTCACAGCAGTTTTGGCTCACACTTACGCAACGCGCTTGTTTATAATGCGGACACGGTGTTGTAAACTTCGCAGTGAGTTTCCCTTTCAAAAGCAATCACCAGGTTGAAAAGACTTCCACCATTTCATTCAAGCATTTCTTTTTGCAACTTTGCTCACAGGGGTATTAATAAGATGACATGTTCGTTGGAATGTTTTCTAAGACTGTACTCAACTTCCTTATCTCGTAATATCGGTATTCATTCTCAAATCAAAGATGGTTCCATTCAAAACGATTTACTAATGATTATTATTATGCAATGGGTTGATGCTATTTTCGACGAAGTATTAGTCTACCGTTATCTACAGTAACTATACCCTATTAGAAAATTGCATTGATGCATTATTGCCAATGTGCCCTTACCAATAATGTGGAGTGTTTACCAAGAGACCATTTGTCGAGGGCATGACGCAATGACTATATTTACGCGATTTACCAACAACGATGAGAATTAATTATGCTGAAGATGCGATTTACCACTTGCAGAGCTCGAGCGGGATCACAGACAACGACTCAATTAACTTGTACTGTATTGAGGGAGAAATATTTGCCTCATCAGAGTCATGCCACATTCACAGCATTAAGAAGTCCGACTTGGCCACATCAGACAAGGTAACCTATACTTATTTGCTTTCACATGTTGATTTTTACTTGGCAATCTTTCCTCTTTCATTTGAACTCAGGTTCTACCTCAACTTTAGTAATGTTTTGCCCTGTCCAATCTAAGTGCTTCCAGTGTTTTAAAATTTTGTTAAATATACATAAATGCAAATATTAATATTTTCTTCGGGTCAAACCAATCTGACTCGACCCATTGTAGAGAAAGGAGACTAATGTATGCAAATTAATACTCATTGTTGCAGATTGACTTGTACAAATACTTTGGAGTTCACATGGCATGCGCTCATCCACAACGAGACAGCAAAGGGGATTTGTATCTCGTCGGAACAAGTACACCACCACCTGAATACCACTATTATTCATTAGTGTTATTATCAGTTACCGTTAATCTTATTATAAAATATTCACGAACAAGCTTCTCCGTAGCAGGGGATTACGAGCTACTCGCTTCTCATTCCTGTACATTTTTTGCATAAATTTTTAAGGTTTCACTACTGGATGCAAGTACCAAATCATCAAGATTCCTCCCGTAGGAAGCGGTAGCGTGAAGGATAGTAAGTTCATTGCCTTTTTTGTGTGAAATTTTCCCCGTAATAATCTTCTCGCATAACAATATACCCGAACAAGGAGAGAAGAGACAACGACTTGTATTTTTTGCTCACCTACATTCATTTAGCTCATTTCGTGCGATGCATGCAAGTTTGAAGTAATTCATTCGTCTCATATTTTTTGCAGCTTTGAAAAAGTCTAATGTTTTGGCCACAATTTATCCCTCGTGGGCAACCTGCTGCAGCTATTATCACACTTTTGCTATGACGGAAAATTTCATTGTTTTGATCGAACAACCATTGCTAATGAATGTGGTCAAGTTGGCAGATGCTAAAATGAAAGGCAAAGCCATCAGGGACGTAATGGAATGGTGTCCCACTGAAAAGGTTGCTTGATGATGTATACACACATGAATCGAAATAGAGCGTGCAGAAATATTATAAACGCATTGTTTTTGTTGTATACCTACAGAATCGGTTCTTTGTTGTTGACAAACGAACGGGAGAAGTGTACAAAACAAAGTACTACGCAGACAAGCCGTTCTTTTTCTTCCATTACGCCAACGCTTATGAAGACAATGATCATATCGTGATGGACATTGATGCATATCCGAATGAAAAGATTCTAGATGGTATGACAATTTAAACCCTCAAAATTAATCCTCCACAATACCTACAAATACTTTATATCGACCACTCCTGAACGAACACAAATTCATGAATCAGTCGTCTTCCATCGTTTGCCAAACCCTTATGGGGAGATCCTTTGAGCTGCACATGATTTGTTCTATTAAGCAACGCCTTCACGGCCTGAATCTCTAGCTCCTTCACCTGCAGTTCCTCATCCGTTTTATGTAGCTACTCATTCTTCGCTTTCAAGGCGTTCAACTAATGTTTCGACAAGTTGGAGAACTTGGAGAATCCGGGAGGTTCCAGTATGTGATGATTTCTTCAGACCTGGAATGGCTACCTCTTGTGCTACGTTAAAAACACAACCAGCTTTGTGTACACCATCATTAATCCAGTATGTGCAACCACCGTCCCTAGGCACTGGAAGGACCTGTGAAGTATGACTAACGGATTAAATCGCATTGTAAAACCCACGACTTGCTGGATTGCATACCGCACGGGTTTCAGTGCCTCGGGCCACTTGAGCCTCTGCAGGATTTATCATCAGACGAAGCCAAAGAGAAGGAGGCGGAAGGAGGAATATGTCTGGAAGCGAAGGATGAGCAACTGCAGGAGAAAGTCAGGCTGTGAAAGTGTTGCTCAAAACGAGGGATGTGTCGCTAAAAAGACGACTGATTCATGACTGTTTGACCTCAAAGAAATTTATATAATCGGCCTCCTCAAAATTATAAAACGACTAATTTATGTGATCTCAAATACTGCGTTAAATACATGTAAGAAGTTGTAGACATAAAGTTAAAGCTAGAATCCAACTGCTCAATTTGCATTTTTCATGTCTGTTGTCTAGTTATGAACATCACATGCATTCGATCCGGGATGTTTGACGGGGATCCTTCACAGCTCATTCGTTTTGCTCTGCCACTCACCAAAAATGTTAAGGTACATAATGTGATTCTCCAAAGAAATTGAGTCTGGTAATGAAGGCAAATGAGCATACACGTTTAACTAATTTTGCTAAATTACTTCCAGGACATGGTTAAAGGAGAGAACATTGTAAGACTTCCTTATACAAGTGCCACCGCCAGGCGGGAAGGTGATACGATCGTATTGAGTTACGAAGAAGTGGGCGAGCCCGGATTAGAAGGACCAACAGTGACTCCTCTGTGGCGACACAAGAAACACCGCTTCATTTATGGCACCGGCACATTCCGCAAAGGATTCCACGAAAATTCCGTAAGTTGTCTAGAGCTGTGTTAGTTCAAGAAAATTGGGTCTAGTGCATTCGCCAACCACATTTCGGTGCTGATCTCATTTGTACAGATTTCCAAGTTGGATCTCCACACTGGCGAAACTATCGTTTGGAGGGAGTACGATTATTACTTTCCTGGAGAGCCCGAGTTCATTCCATTGCCTGACGCAAAGGAGGAAGATGACGGTGTCATATTGTCAGCAGTTTCCGATGGACGTGATGATGGAAAAGACTTTTTACTTATAGTTGATGCTAAAACTATGAAGGAGATTGGTCGGGCTATGTGCAGTTCTCAGATTCCCCAGTGTATTCATGGAAGCTTCTTTCCGGATAAGAGCATGAAAAAATCGTTTCCGCCGTCTTATGTTCTATTTTAGAGAAACCCAGTGTTATATGTTTGTACATGTAGGTCCTTTAAATTCTAAACGTTTAAATTATGCGTTGTTCTATCAATTGCATAATATTCAATACATATAGCCAATGCAGGTTACTTTGTGAGAGTTCCAAAACTCAGACAAGGTTTTAAGTTAGTAACAGAAATCCTTGTAGGTGTACATCTTTTGCGACTAGTTACCGTTTACTTATAATAATATGCAAGTAGTTTTATACTAAATAAGGTCCCTGACACCTGAACATAAAGCCAAACAGTAAGCGCTTTGAAAATGCTGTTAGAGACTAGAGTTATGTTTGGAACTTAAAAGCTTATTACAGTTATGCAATATAAACTTTATCATACATATAGGTTTTGTCAGTAGGCTAAGTAATCATTCACTTTAAGTGAGTGAGTTTGCAGTACTTACGTAAACGGTTTAACGGTGGCGACAAACCGTGTAAGACTAGTATGTATGTAGCTACTTGAATAGTTCAGTGGTACCTAAGTGCTGCTTTCAAAAGGGGTCCATTATTTAGGGATTTAGCTTTAATCAAGTCTTTAGAAACTCGACCATTTTGATATTACTCTATTGCAATCAAGTGTCATGTTGACTATGGTTAATAAAGTCTAGTACACACTTTAATCGACTGCATATTTTGCATGTTCCTGCTTTTGCATAAACTTTTAATGATGAACTAGCTGCCGTTATTCAATCATTATTGCTTAATTCAATTAAACCGTCATAGATTGAATGAAAGAAGTATTGCAAGTTACATACATCGTATTACTAGGAGGCTCTAAAGCTGATGGATTTGGTTTGCTGATAACTTGGCTGATAATTTGGTTAGTCGAGTTTTAAAGCGTTTTATGTTACTTAATAGGTCAAACAAAACAAATCTTGGATGAATTCAAAAATCACAAAATTTTAATACTTGTAATATACAGTCCGACAGTTAGCCGTAATTAAGGTTAACAACTGAAATGAATAACCACCTTGAGGCGATATACGATAATCATGGACAACTTTTGACCACTTCTTAGTAAACATGTGTTTTTTCACCAGCCTGTGCCCATTGTCCATGAAACGTTCCTGTTACAGCTCCCTCGGCCACAAATTCAACTCTAGCCTTTTCAGTCATATCTTTAGCATCCAAGATAAGCAAGTCTACCGCAGTGGGTTGGTCACGCTTCATCAACGCTGCCAGAATCACACCATCATCCTCATCAGCATTTGATTTGGTTGGATCGGCAACAAATACTGGCTCCGATGCCATCGTTTGGTTGCCTTCAGTCCATGTCATACGATTTCCGGAAACTACGTCCACTTTCGAAATCTTTTGAAGGCAAAAGCAAAGGGCTAAACAATTTGACTCCATCTTCAGAAAAGGATTATTAGTTTAATAGCTCAATTGAGCGTTGATAAATGATTACGTACAACATCCATTCCAAACTCATACGTTTCTGCTGGCTTCATTTGTCCCAGACCGTAGCAGTATTTATAGTTTTGACCATTGTGTTTGTAGTTGATCCTTGGAAGTTCAAACATGTCCTTTGTTAAGTGTTGTGGGGTTAGGTCAACCGTATTTTTGGTTCCTTTCCTGAGAGATGCCGTAGCAGTAGTTTTAATCTTTACGAGATTTTCACCGGGTGTGGCCGACTGTGTTGAAAAGAAATGAAGTTTTGCTAGAACTACCGAGTGGCAATATTTTGATATCAGTATCAAAACACTTTTTGAAAGTCTTACCTCAACATTCAGCGGGAGCACGTATCGGCGAGCCGATGGTTGTTTAGAAAAGTTTCCAGATTTCCTCGTATTTGAGTAAGTTATATTACCAACCCACTGTAAAATGGAACACATAGAACATGAACATAATAGAATTATAAAATTAAAAAACAGATGCAAATGCAACATTCAGGTTGAGTATGCATGAATGACACTCTCAAAAATGTTAGAAATTTGCTGTACATTTGCATCGCTGTATGCAGCAACGTCCATAACCACTTCCCCATCTTGTTCAAAAGTGTTAATGTGATGGAAGAGAAACAGCTCATCAGCCTCATAGATGACGGGGTGCAATTTTCCGTCCTCCATCGAAACGACATGAATCCTTGTCTGTTGAAAGTACACCCATAGCGTGTAACTAATCAGTTCATCTCAAGCCGAAGAGTAAAGCTACTTCTTAAAATGCTTGCTTGCCTTTTCTTTTGGGTGCCAGGTCATCCAGTCGACATAAGATTTTTGCAAAGTCCTACCCGCAACCATGCCGAGTAAGTTTAAGCAGTAGGGATATTCGACGAAGACCAACTTGCCTGACTTCGTAATACCAAAACTGTGAAAGTAGCTCGTGTGCATTTTCCACCTGGCCGGAATTTCCGCAATCAGCTCGGCATTGGCAAAGCTAGTCACTGTAACCATATATCAGAGATTTTAATCGTAAAATGTTCTTCACTTGTTTGGCACGCAGGAATTCTTCATTTCTACTTGCCAGTTGTTAAATGCAGATATAATATGGATGTATGTATGTTTATTATAATGTCTACAGTTTAAGAAACCACACCACGTATTTACCTTCGGAATTGTACGATGGTGGCACTTTGATAAAGCTATAATGTGGCCCGCCAGCATGTCGGTAATTGTTTCCGATGTTTATGATTGTTCCATCCTCAAGGACATGTGGATGTGCAGTAGCTGAGTTGACAGCAACGTACTTTGAAATATTAGTCTTCTCACCAAGTGTCTCCAAGTTCTCCGGATTAATGCGACGAGTTAAGTTAGTCTCCGTCATTGCGTCTTGAGATAAAAATTTAGAATTTTAAATTAAATTGGAAATAATATCGAAATAGATGAAATCAAAATGTTACTGATTACAGAGCTGATCCCCATAGTATGCAACATTGACGTCACAATTGTCAGTGGGATCACTAATGTCCGGTTCTCCTTTCGTCATTACATTAACCAAAGAAGAAAAGTCCGATTTCATTCTTGAAACAATAAATGTATACCTATACTGTTATGTATGTCTTCAAGAGCTTCGACAAGATGGATGATGGATTTATTTTATAAATATCATGTCAAATTCTGCTAAGAGGATTCCTGAAAGAACCTGTATTTAAGATATTATACCTTCCAAATAAACTGGTACACGGATCCGGATGCGCGTAAGTGCCAAATTCGCTAACGACAATTCTATTTGCTTCAAAGTTTTTCTTATATGCGTCGCTTTTCAAGGCACGACTTTGGTAGTAAGCCTGTGGAAAACCATTTAAAAAATTAGGAAGCTTTGTTCTCCTCAACGCTTTATTATAGCTGGCTCCTCAAAAACATTGCGGGTATTGGTATTTACTCACTTTACCATCTTTCACCGAAAACTTGTGAAGAATGGCCAAGCCATCGAAGACATGTTCATAGTGGTCGTTTCCTACTTTCTGAATTCCAGGGCCAACCCGTATAAGCTCTCCCTGTAGCCATTGCGGAAGGGAACCTACGAAGTTGGCATTATTTCATTACGAAACCCGAAACTCCGCTTTTGCCTTGACATTTGCACCTGCCGTTGACATGCGCTCACCTTTGATCTTTCCCGCAACAGGTGTCACAGTTTCCTTCTCACAGTTCCGGAAAAACGCATAGTCATCATAGTTTGTAACTCTACAAAACACAAAGTAATCTTCAGAATATAACCAATAGGCAGAGATAAACGTCTGAAGCCTGCCATTCAACGAAGTCAAAAGAAATCTTAATCAGTTTTTATACCCGTTGGATGCCATGGTCCTTGTAAAGGTTGCCAACAAAACTGACCCGAGAGCTACTGGTTGTCTTGAACTAGTCCTTAAAAGTCATTCACTGTTTAGTCAAGGTAAAACACATTTCTCTCCAACTTCCAGATGCATTCTGGATGATGCGTTTTCCAGGCAGAGATAATTAGCGAAGGTGTACATTATGTTTATGCAACGTGTACAATGTAAACGTACCGCACATCACATATCTACACAGGCTTAAGGTGTAAGCCCGTAAAGTGAAATTGAAATGTGTACATACCTTCCTATAATATTCATTCTTCTTGTCAAGCCCTATGCTTAGTGCCCGTGACCTTGAATAAAGCGGCCAGAGACAGATGGATGAGAAGATGACTTTGCAGCAATGGGTATTTGGAAGGTCTAAATGAAACTGAAATGTGTATGACTCACATATGCTACATTATATACAGTGCTCACATCCTGCAATCTCCACTGATTTGGAGGAGCTTCTTTTGTCTACACATTGGTAAGGGGCATGCGACACTCTACTTTATACACTGGATAAATCCTGGATCAAGGAGGGCGGAGATGGGGAAAGCTGCAAAAATTGAAATTTCTGTTTGTGTCAACTGCTGATGCTGCATCAGTAATCTCATTCTCTTCAGAACATTTGCAGGATAAAAACCATGCTGTGTCTATGTAGGATAGTGGAGTAAACCTCTTTTCACATGCTTTCAAGAGTCGCATGGTCCATGCGGCATGGAAGAAGAAAAAAAAGTAAACACTAAAGTGCTTTGAGCTTGACAGCGTAATAACGTCATGTTTAGCAGTAGTGCCCGGCATACTGGGATGTTGTAGGAGTTAAGTGTAAGGCGTTTTTTTGCTTGCTACTTGCTAGGATAGTGAAGCCGAGAAATTGAAATAAAATTTATTATTCAAGCTATGGAAAGCATTGCATCATGCTATTTTCTGCCTATTCATTGACTTTGCTTGGGCAAAGTCCGTTTTCGTGGCTCGTGTGATGTGACTCCGTGTCAGAGGTCTTTTATAACTTCAGAACCTTGTTCTGCTATTCAAGTGATAACGACAAACAATTGTGTT
>JAHZMW010000294.1:0-25456 GCA_027743745.1 Alloscopus bannaensis
TTTCAAACAGCCCAAAAAATGAGCAATAACTGTATTTTTATTCTCTCGCTGGTATAATCATGCGTGTAGGGATATTATATTGGGTCCAAGAATTTCCCTAATGAGGGGAACACACATAGCTTGTGCTTTCTCAAGGGGAAATGCAAAACTACACTTGGATAATTCTGGGAAATTGAGGAGAGACTCGTATTGCGTCTCTTACCATACATCAACCTGAAATAACTTTCTCTACGAACCCAAAAAACCAAGAGGGTGAGCAAACTGCTGATAAAAATGAGTTCCAAACTTGCAGCTTATAGCTGAGGGAAAGAAAAACGTATTTTTATGATTCCTCTCTAATAATATTAAAAATTAATTGCTTTTATCGGGCTCTGCCACATCATTTAGTTATCATCGGATTATTACGGATTAATGCCATATGCTGGCAAGTCTTTTTTGGCGTCCTCTCTCGTACTACTCATATCGGCAAAGTTCACCTTGTCTTGTGTAGAAATGTACAACAGAAGGCTGGATTGAGCTTTTCCCAGAGCTCATAAACTATAGGATGTTGTGTCCTGTAACGTAGGAAGTTTTTTTTGAGAAATAGTCGAGAAAAGAGCGCAATGCTCAGTATTTGGTATTCCGTATTAAAATACATTCATTTGGGGCAATGATGCACATGTACGCGCAGTTTGAGTGGTATTTTATTCAACCTCACACATTGTGAATGTTTCAAATTTATAGGTTGATGTGATAAATTTTAGGTAGAAACTCTTTTTCTCTCAAGTCATTCAACTCTGAGCATCCTGATTCAACAATATTCTCAATTCCATTGGAGCGACAGCTCGTTTTACGAAGTGTACATATTTGCCAGTCTAAATTCAAAAGTGTTCCGTGTATTTGCGGAAGTGTGTGGACAAACGTGTGAATAAGGAAAATACGTGGAAATTCCATATCAAACTCAAGTATACTACTGCCATTTAGCACATATTTGATTTGAGCTGAAAACCGAAGACTCTCGAAGCGAGAGAGAGAGTAAAGTGGAAATAAAATATGAAAGGCGAAAATGGCATAGGGAAATACGGAGTTGACACTCGA
Source organism: Alloscopus bannaensis (assembly GCA_027743745.1). Classification (NCBI taxonomy): domain Eukaryota; kingdom Metazoa; phylum Arthropoda; class Collembola; order Entomobryomorpha; family Entomobryidae; genus Alloscopus; species Alloscopus bannaensis. Next base: position 1,078 of record JAHZMW010000294.1, read on the forward strand.
AAAAGACATCGTTGACAGTACGCCTCCTTTCTCTTCTCCTTTCAGACTTTCCCCTCGAAACTTTTAGCGAATGAAACGGAGGGAAAACCACGTCGGCCACCTCGATTCTTTCGAGTTTCTTATGCAATTTTTCTTGACAGCAGTGTATAAGCGGTGGTTCAAAGGACGAAGTGATGGTGGACGGTTTGTCTCTTCCTCACATCGACTGAAAAGCATAAGCATGGACTCACAAGAGAGAGATGGCGAAACATGGAAAATATTCGAACGCGGAGAAAAGGAATTTAGTATAACGAGCTCAAGTGCTCCTGTCAAGAATGAACTTTTTTTATACATGCATGTAGCAATATCAATAATATGGACAGATACAGAGAAGAAAGGAAGAAAAAAAAAGTGGGAAAGAAAGACAGCTGAAAATCACCCTAGAGCATAAAATAGGAGAGAGAAAGTAAGCAAGCAAACAAGCGCATTTCTTATGCTGTTGATGGTCATGTTGTTGGTACTTGGGCTCCTTTCTATAGGCCTCCTTTTGAGACGGAAAGTTGATGTGAATGTGAGCGCTGCTGGATGTTTCTCTCCTCTAACGGAGAGAAAATTGCCATTTCAAGCTTCCTTATATCACATCACTTGAAAAAGCTTTGAGTAAAGGCAGAAGTTGGTCCGCTTTTCAGAGAATAATATAATAGTACATATACACACACACATGACAGCCTGCGTACTTCAACAGATATGCATGGACTCTCTCGCTTCCCAAGCATTTTCGGATGCTACACATTGTTATTATTATGGATCGATATGACACTCTGAAAATTTCAGCTTTTATCATAAAATATGCTTGTGCTCAAGGTATATAAAGAAGTGCGCATTCTGCTTGGGAAGAGGAACAGTGATAATGATAATACTCGATGGAAGTGAGTTGGAAACAAGGGAAGCGCGTTCTCCCTAGTTATCATCTCACTTTCAGATGTGCTCTTCCCAGTGTACATGCATAATACGTGAATGAATATGGGAAATTGTGGAGATGCTGTTGCAACATGTCCAATTCTACTCCGCTGCTGGCACTCTCAGTCAGTTCTCGTCATGTAAATAGGAAGGAAGAGCGAGAGCGTTCCCATCCAGGAAAGCGGTACATAATCATAACAATAGAAATAATAAGCAAGTCAAAGCCAAAGCGACCCTTACACATTGACAGAACGCATCACATTTTTCTAGAGAGAACGCAGTTGTGGTGGTGCATAAAGTCACAGAGAGAAAGCACAATGAAAAAAACAGCTCAGGACAAGGAAATGATGCGAGTGGCTCACGTCTTCCGTAATCATGCTTCAGTTTTGTTTATTTCATTAGTACAAAAAAGTGGCTGACAGATACTGGCTCAAAGCATTATTTCGACGAGAAAAAGGAAGGAGCGTACAAGTTTTCCTTCTTTTACTACACCCAGGGGTTCATAAGTACTCCTTATTTTTGAGCATCTCCTTTTCCTTCCTTTTTGTCTCTCTGAGATTTTCATGTTTTGTGCGTCATCGTGACAGAGTGAAATGCTCTCATTCATTCATATGTAATATAAAAAGACTGTCGGCTGTATCTCTCCTCTGAATATGTATAAGAGAGTCTGCTTTCCTTGAAGGTGGCAGACATTATTGTTACACAAGGTGAAATGAGAGTGAAAAGCGAGGGGAACAGTTGATGCATCACACTTTTTTCCGTTCTCACAGACCAACACACTTTTTTCCTTTATCATAGTCTCTCTTCTCATTCTCACTTCTTCAAGATTATTACAATAGGAAAAATGTAATTTCATCACATCTCATCACACCACCAATGGCACTGACGTATCAACAAGAGACATTTATAATATAGTATATTAAGTTTTTTTTTTTTAAAAAAGTACATTCTGTGGAAAAGAATATGAAAGAATGGAACTGTAGAGAGAGACAAGTAGGGAGAGCAATAACAGCGAAAGAGGTGGAAGAATATAAGGGAAAAAATAGTACACGAGGATGTTTTCCGTTTTGGCATCTAGTGAAAATGGATCACATCACATCAACATTTTCAACCAGCTGCAAGTAAAAGTAGAAAAAAGCAAGACCCAGAGCGAGCTCAGACATTCTTTTTTTTCGCCTTGGCATAATGTAATATAACGTTCGTATCTCATACATATTACTCCAACAATACGGCGATTCACGGTGAAAACAGGGAAAACTGAATACTAGAGACTCCATATATTATGTGTGTGCAGTTTATGATATGTAATATACGAGAGAGAGAGAGAGAACGATGATGATGAGAAGCGACGGACGGAAAGGAACGGTAAATGGGAACATCACTCATCCTTTACACAATTTTCCATAACTCATCATGAAAATGAGCAGTTCCGACACTTATGGAACATCATAATTCCATCCGCCCTAAAAAGTCACTCGCTCCGAACCGAAGTGATGGAGAAAGCCTGGGGAATTTTCTTGATGTTTCTCTCCTTTCTCGTCTCTTTCCTGAGTTCCTTCTCATTTTTTGGGAAACAACATTATAGGAAGGAAAATGTCGAGTAGGTGATGCCGGGCATGGTTGTGTGTATTAGTCAATTGTTATAAAAAATATAGTGAGCGCATTCTCTCATAAGGCCGTCGTCGTGTCATGCTTTCAAATAATATGAAAATAGATGACAGTGTATTTTCTTTCTGTCTTGTAGTCGTAATAATGCCATCTGACTTTGAAAGTGGGAGCAGCACTGTGCGGAATGATCTTTCACGGGATCCTTCACGCTTTTTTTCTCCGGTGTGGCTGAGGCGAGCATAATAATGCAATAATACTTTTAGCTGTGGAAATGCTTTTCAGGGATATTTCTCCACCGTTATTTCGCAAAGGTGAAAGGGTATTCAGATAGTAAATTCTAGTTATTTCTAGGTCTTCTTATTTGTATGAAGTGTAGTGTATAGCGCTGGTGCAATTGCAATCGCATTTGAATCTAAGTAATTCAAGGTACTATAAAAAATGAATTTTTTGTTCAGAATTAGAATGGGACTTTATTAATGCCCATTTAATGAGTATGCAAGTAATACGTATGCCGTTGAAATGCGCCTTTCTATTGGTCTACAATTTTTGTTATTTTGAGTGTTTTTTGTGTAAATCTAAGTCATTGTTAACAAAGGAGTAATTGGAAAAATTTAGGAAACTGTTTACCACAAAAAAGACAGCAGGAGATGTAATGAACTTCACGACATGAAAATCCGGTTGACTCCAAGTTGGAGATTTCCGCTCAAAATCACATGATTTCAGACAGAAAGTAAAGAATATTTGAGTAAGTTCGAATTTCATTGTTGTTCGACCCTGTATCGGTTAACAAAAAATACCAAACTAATAATTTCACAGCCTAATTATGTCATTATTATGATGGAAATTGATGATAGCAGGTGAATTGCGAAATTAGTACATTATGATACATTTCTGACTTTCAGGAAGAATGAGTGTGGAACGCAGACACTGTATCTGCTACGTAAATTAAAGAAGAGAAAAAAACCTGATTTGTCATATGCTTCAATATCAATACCACTGGGGAGAACACAGAATAAATATTTATACAAGACCTAAAAAGTCGCAGTCATTAGAAGTTAGAGACAAATGACAAATATTATGATGACTTTTATTTTTGATAATTGGGTTTCGTGTCTATTTCTTGTCCTGTACCATCAGAAAATGTTTGAACCATATATTAGGTTTATAGGTCGTTTGGAGAATCTGTCAAAATTCCTCAAATCATTTGTAATAATGACTTTTTATGCAGCATTAGTAGGCATGCCTATTCACCCCAATTCAGCTTACCGCTCATCGAAATGAAAACCCCATCGCTTCACATGTCATCCTACTTTTTTATGGTGTGCATGTTTACACCTCATGATGCTCTCTTGTTGATGATGACACAAATCTTTTCAGAGGTTTCCTAAAAAACCTTCCTCTCTGTCGAAATTCAATCAGAATGCTCCACTCATCTTTCCTCAATGCATTATAATTAACATCCCAGATGGTGTCCTTGAGCTTTCTGGAAAATGCGAGAGACAATTAGCTCCTATTTTTAACAGTCCTTCCCACCCCGCTGAATAGCAAATAAACCATAAAAATAGCTCGGAACAATAATGCTGCAATACATATGTGCATATAATTGAGTGGTGCGATTGGAGAGAAGGAATTCTTGTCGGGTACATACACCATCTATTAAAGAAATGCTCAAAAATATCCATGCGTGAAGTACCCATCATTATCGGTCACTGCACATGTTCCAAACGGCAGGTAGTAAGGGAACCAGACGAGAAGACCGTAAAAAACGCATCCCTTGACCTACTTTTTGCCTTAAAAAAGTCCACATCGTAAAGGTCTTGTTGTTGATTTTTTTCTTGATTTTTTTTTCTCAATTCCAAACACATTGCAGTATAGATGCTCATTTTCTAACAAAGTTGCGCACATCCTTTTTTCCCTACAAAAATAATATCACATCAAGTGCCGTACTAACCGATGGGAAGTTAATGCGTAAAAAAGTGAAGACGAAAAATTCATTTTATCACTTTATTCCCAATACTACAGACAAGGAAGGGAAAAGGGAGCATAAAAATACCTTTCTAAGGATTATATAATAATGAGGTCGAGCTTATTAAATAAGGGACCCTTTTTCACTTCTTATTTTTAGGGAAAAGGAAAAGTTGAATATGCAACGTAATGCAACTTTGTTAAGATGGATTGTTATTTTTGTACATAATAATTCAGCATACATTTTTTTAAAGAAAAGGTTTCTTGTGTAACTCCCTCCAAGATCTGGTGCGATAGGTCAGTGTTGTTTGTGATAAAGGGAAAACTCGATTGACGACGAGATGATCTTTTCTTCCAGACTATCACAACAAGGAGCACGGAGCCATACAAAAAGGCATGAGATTAGTGTTAACAAAGAGGTAAAAATTAGCTGCGTCTTGTGGCCTACTTTTGAAAATGGATCGTTGAGCAGGCGTAATGCAGGCACGTTCACCATCTAAATTAATCAGTTTAAATGCAAACATCAGAGCATTGCTGGTAAAAACCTCTTTGGACTGTGGTAATAGAAGGAAATCAAGTAAATATGGTCTTCCCGGGGCTTCAAGTGGTTAACCCAACAAGATCTTGTGTGCGCTGGTGGGATAAACGGTAAACCATTTACTAAAATAGTCAGAAGAAGCTCACCATAATATACAGATTGTATATATTAGGTTTGTATAATATTCAATGAGAAATCATCTCAGCCTTTTATGACTTTTGCTTGCTCATCTGCCGGAAATCTATTCCAGGAATTGGGATAATTGCATCGCAAATGGCTACACCTCATCCCATCAAGGGGGTTCAATTCTTTATGGTAAACTACAAGCTGTGAGTGGAATAGAGGCAACAATGATGATTTCAGTAAGGACTGTGCACTTAACCAAAACCCGAAACTTGTTACAGTTGATTTAATATGGGTTCTTTGCAGTCTGTCATATTTCTTGATTTCGATCTGATTTCTTTTGAGTAAAACGCTTCTAAAACTTGAACACTCATCTTAATAAAACAACGACGAATTTCAGAATGTTATAAAACCTAATCTGGCCACAACGTTATACTTTGCTGCAGGCTGATTTTCTATTTACATTAAACTAGTAATTTATTCACACGTTCTGTCCTCTCTGAAAATCAGTTCACCTTGCATTAATCCAGCTCTTAAAAAATTCAATGCTTAATGGAAATTACGCGTAATCCCACAACAATAAAAAGCATTCCTTTTCCTTCCATCTCATCGCCCGTCAGTGAGTATGTGCCTGCTCACACATTGAACAGAGTTTCCTATTTCCTACACGCACTCACACCCCATTTACCTGACCTACGCCAATGTAATATTCATGAAGCTCTCACATTTACCTTACTCAATGCGTTAGCATACAATCGCATTGAACACAATTTCTTCCTTTAGCTCATTCAACATGCATTGCATAAATTAAGGCAATTGCCAGAGAAATGCAGTGAGCCTGTTGCCTATCTCTGTTTCTTCCTGCTGTTATTCCTTTAAATCCAATGTTTTAGCTTAAGTCGTTGTCGCTCATTACTATTCCTTCAGCCCTAAGAAACTATTTGGAAGAAGCGAAATGATATTCAGGGTGTACAACTAGCTGTTTAAAGAGGATGTATTATTCCTCTCTCAGTAGGAAAACTAAAGTAATTTAAAGATCACGCTGTGAATACTAATAATTCGTAAAGAAAGTGAGCTTAGCGTGATCAGGTGAATTCGAATGCAAGGTCATCCCTTAAACAAGAGCTTTTTAAGGCATACCACTCACACGAGCTTCCATCCGTGAATACAGCATCACTTCATTTGCAACAATTTCCAATTTCAAAGTTTCACTCTCAGTCTCGCAGCGGTTTTGTCGACGAGCAGAGTGTTTCCTGGAATTTTCACATCGCTCAATGAGATGGAAATGAGTGTTGGAAAAGGTTAAGGTGAGATGAGAGCCTTCAAAACAGGAATACATTAAATACACCGACTTTAAAGGAATATTTCGGGAAGACAGAAAAAGGTAACATGGAGGATGACTACTAAAAACAATGACTACACGCAAACGCACACCCGAAAGGGTTACAATAAAAAATGCATCTGAATACTGCGGAGCAGAAGGCTTAAAAAAGTTTAAGAAGGGAAGACGAGGGGAGTTGCTTACGTCGGTGATAAAAAGGGAAATGTATTCATGTATGACATCATCACGCTTATTTGATATGCACCGTTTTTATTCATAACGATAGTATTATGCAATGCACGCAACTCCACAAGCCGAAGAGGGAGGGTCGTCGCTGAAGGAGTGAAGTGAACGTATCTCCGTCTTCTCTGTATTGAGAGAGGACATGCGTGGAGGACTTTAAACTGTGAAATGTTGGATTGGATATGCATACGATTCCTATGTAAATCTCGTGTGTGGGCAAGGTTTTGCATAGCATTTTCTAACGTTTTTAGCGTATCACCTACAATATGTGCGCCGTGAGCTGCGCTTATGCTGTCAGTTTTCCATATTGAGTTAGTCCAGTGCTTGTTGAGCCATGGAGTGTAAATTTTTAAGCTCACATCTCTCTCTCTTCAGTATTACTTTACCCCTGGTTTATTACGGTTTGTAAACACATGGATTGGTGTTTTTAGTTTACTGTAAGCAGACGATAACCAGCAATATTAAGACTGGTCCGAAAATTTCCACTTTTCAGATCTCTCTCTGGAAGGCGAGACTATATGGAGTTAGTTGGAGCGGAAGCAATTGGAGCGGGGAAGAAGGAGAAATTCAATTTGTCACAACGCCCTTTTGTTATTCGGCCCCAAGTGAAGAACCGATTTATATAGAGCAATTGACCACCTGAGCCCTGTAAATTAGGTAATTTATCATTTCAGACAATTTTCCCTCTCGCAATTTTAAGAGGAGGGAGCTCAAGCTTCGCCCTTTATACTATAAAAACTCACTGTATTCACTGGGAGAAAGCTGGATAGGCCCGAGTGTGCCGAACACCGAAAGCACTGGTGATTTAATATAAACCAACAGCATCTCCTTCTGCCGAATAATATAATAAATATTAAGACAAGCCACGGTATTATCAGGCGGCAGGCTTTTGTATATTGAGCAGAACCAAATGTGGCACATCTTTGCGATGTTCTTTAAGTGAGTACACATTTATAGCGCATAGGCATTCACAAATGTGATGATGATGTTAATAATGTACCTAACATTCATTCTATATTCAGTTTTTGTCCAAGTAAAATATTCACAGCATTATCAAATATTTTTGTGAATTTTGGGCAATCGATAAGCTTAGATTAATGTTACTGGTTCGGAATGTGTTCTATGTAAGAACATGGATAAATATATTTCAACGTTACACTTGGCCATTCATTCACACTAGACCCTAGTTAACAACCTCATTTGCGGACCTCTTGTCGGCAGATGCAATTTCAAAACAGTAAAAACAAAATATAGAGATCATGCAGTGTGTATTTATAATCTGTGAGGAATATGAATAGTACAGCTGATGCAGTTGTTTGAAACCCTAGAAGAATTCTAATTTATCATATACAACTCGGATAAGGTTTACTATAATCATATTTTGATTTGAGAGTTCGAGAGTTTCCTTTTTTAAAAAAATATATAAAGGAGCTTACTTGCTAAGAAAATTATATAATAAACGACTGCGTTGTACAAACTCACACCAAAGAATGAATGAACATAAGCTCATTTATTTGATTGCTTCCAGCTAGCCGCATAAAAGATATACATTTTTTGTATCCTTTTAGCTCAGCATAACAACATCACGCCAAAAAGATGATGGGCAGTGGTGTTTAAACGATCTTTTCCTCGTTTCACATTTATCACTGTAGAATTGAACTACTGAATAAGCTGTGTAGTTGAAGAAGAATACAAACCCCCAAAAAACGAAAATAAGAGATTTCCACTTTTCACCCCAAAAAAGAAACAGTTCATTTGCACCCTTGTCGGCGTATATTTTCATGTGTATAATAAATGAGTTACGTCATATTATTTTTACTTTTGTGCCGAGCCTCGACAAATGGACCGAGAGAGTTTCTTTTTGTGAGCGCTACCATTGTTTCATCTCTTCACCCTCTCACTACCCTTTTACTTACGAATAGAGCTTTACTGCTGTTTGCAGAAAAGTTCCTTTTTGTTACAGTACAATCCCCTCCTCTGTTGAACGGAAGATACAGAATAGTATTTGACCAACTGTTTAATAATGATCAGGCGTATACTGGAAGCTAACGATTTTATTTTTGGTTTATAATTATTATGATCAACGTAGTAAAAATTCTTCTGAAGAAGAGATAAAAAAGAAAGTCAACCGAGGTTGAAACCCGTAGCAGTAGTAGTACTTTATTCATGACAAAACCCTTTTCGTAAGCTGAATTCGCTTTGAAATCAACTAGTATTTTTATTTGATTAGGTACAGTGCTAGTTTTTCATTGAGTGAGTGGGAATTGGATCGTTTACTAGAAAACCTTCCAAACGCAAGGTGAACTACAGGTATACATACATTGATACACGAATTTGTGCATTTGAAACATGTAGACTTTTATAACGCAAGAATATAAACTGTTTAGATATATACAGACATACATTTAAACATTTTTGTACGAATCGTCGAACACGACTGCACTACTGAAAAACTTCAAATAAGAGAACGAGAATGTGTGTAGGTATATATATAAATTTTCCTCCCAGAATATGTAACAGCAATCACTTGAATTTTGATATGAGCATAATATTTTGTTGAAGCCTACAAAACAGTGGTACAAGTATGTTTACTTTTTTATGTCGTAAATATGTATGGGCTCCACAGAGCTCGAGAAGAGAGAGATCCAGCCATCCATCCATCCGTCAGCGGAAAGCTTTAAGGGATTCAGCTCACGCCATGAACTTTGAATGCGATTGGGTCGCCTTCTTGATATCTCTTGAATGTATGTGTCCGCACACTCACACGGTCGCCTCTCTCTCTGCTGCCTCTCTGTAATTCACAGTAATTCAGCATACTCGATGCATTCTCAGAATCAGAATACAGAATCAAGGAGAATTTTTCCCCGGCTCCTGTCAATAACTCATGCCTACTCCCTACTTGTTCATTCGCATCAAACCAAGCTCTGGAAACTCGAAGCTTTTTCCTAGTCAGTTCCTCTCTACAGCAGCTCTTATTTATTCCTTTTCCAGAGATATCTTTTCCCCCAAAAAACTGAGAGGAAGAGGTGAAGTGAAAAGGGGATATCATCGCCATCACGTAGTTCGCTCACAGTGTGGAAGCTTGTTATGCTCCGTAGTCAGCATTCACTCCGGCGTAAAGAATAAAATGCTTTATGCATTAGGCAATCATGATTCCCTGCTGCATGTTCAATTCTACGTTATGCTTCCGTCTTCCTCCACACACATCTTATTATATTCTCTTTGACTACGGAACAGGGAGAGCAGTGTCTTTGAATTGAAAAAGAGTTTGCAAAAAAAACTCACACACGAGTATATCGATAGAGATATACCTATACAATCAAAAGTGGATAAAGGACGCAGGAAGCGAGTGAAGGAGCTTTCCTTGTTACAAAAAATGTACGAGTGGAATAGTAGAAGAAGTGCTCGCATGTTTTCCATCCGCTGAATCTTAATAAGAAACTTTATATCAAAGACGGAGAGAAAGTGAAAGAGAGAAAGGTACGGTTTGTGGTGTTATGCTGCTCTCTCTCCTTTTGAATGGGTTTTTGACTGGCATGTTCCCTGTCAGGTTGACCTCCCTCACTGAATGTCAATCTAAATGTCAAGCTTCGCAAATTGGGGTTCAATACTTGGAGATAGTCAGAGGAAGGGAAAAAAATTGTTGAAAATATGGAGCTTTTGCTTCCTCTGATATACGGTCACTGTGTGTGGGCACACGGTGGAAAGAGAGAGAATGGTGTGTGTGTGCGGTGGCGAGATCGAAAAGCGTGCCGAGACTGACAACAAACTTTTTTTAGACTAAAAAATCGCTACATAATGCATACATAGTTGTGTCCGTAATATATAAAAATGCTACAAAGTTAAAACGAAAATACATGTACGGAGGAAACAGAAAAAAAGGAGGAAAAGAGAAGAGAGAAAAAAGTTTCAAAGAAAATTGCTTTGTACGGCATAGACCGCCGAAACTGCTGTGTTATGTATGGATGTTTTTCTTGTGTGACTCGAACAGAATCAGAATGCTAAAATAGTCAACATCCAGAGAGAAGTATTCAACCAGTTACAACATGGGAAAGGGAAGCATGTTCTTTTTAGAGAGCAGCCTCATTTCTATCTTGTAGGAAACAACAAGGACAGCGAAGAAATAAAAGTGTATATAAAGTCTAGAGTTTTTTAGTTCAGAGAGAGAAAGACAAGGAATAAACTAACTTTCTCCCTTGACTGACCCTTCCTCCTGTTTAGTAGTGTCATGCAAGCACAAGTAGCGCATTTGTGACAGCTAAGAATAAAAATGAGTTGACAACAAGCCGAGAGAAATACGAGGTGGAAAAGAAAAAGTAAGGAAATTCAGGAGAGAGAGAGAGACAGAGGGAATAAAACATAATGTGATTCAGTCAAAAGAAAAGAATTCGAAAATCGAGGCAAGTACACACATACACAATACACACTCCTGTGTCCTTCCTTCCATCTATGAAAATTCTCAACTCTCCGAATGGAGCAGCTCATTTTTCCCCGTTTCGATCACCAGTGATGGCGACATTGTGTGTTGGAATTTCCCTGGAGAACGGTCGGAAAGGCTGGAATAAAGAGCATTGCTCACTCAAAGTTCAGCTTCCATTTGTTGGGCAAACTTGGATATTTTAATAAATTACAGTTTTTTTACTTGAATTTAATCGTAATCAGAGCATTTATGTACAAAGATTTATAAAAAACTAAATGTAAGCCCTTGAGAGTTACAAGTATTTTTCCCAAGCAGCGCTATTTATATTTCCATGCAATTTACTATTTACTATAGAACTACTTGTGCTAAAAGCAACGATGACTTTAGGCGAAAAAGAGGGAGGGACAGCACATCAATCTATTTTTGGTAGTCCAGATCTGCCGTCACATTCACTTTAACTCTTTTGCAAGTACATGGCAAGTGCTCCAAATTGACCAATTGAATTTACAAGTTCTTTTCTCTCTCTCTCTTCCATTTTACTCTTTACTGTCAATTTTCTCTTTTCATGTCTCCCACTTCTGCCTCTCTCCAGCTACTACGAAAGTGTACGATGACCCATCCATCTCAAGGAAGTTAAGTGAATGACAGAAAACTTTTCATCATATCTTCAAAAATCATTGAGAAAGCGAACTCGAAAACACAAAGAAAGCTCGGAGCGATGTTGAAAAAGAGATATTCATATAAGAATGTATGTATATCCTTTCAAACTGGTGAATTGGTTATTGAAAAAGTATTTTTGTTCACATATTCCATTCTGCTTAAAGAGCCACTTCTACTTTTCACAATTTCCTTTCTCTGTGCAAGCTTATATATTTTCGGTGGATGCACACGTGTCTCTATCTCTGAGTGGAATGAGCTCTCGCATTTCACACTTCTCACCCGAAAAAACGACATTTCTTTTCCCTGTGTTTCTTTTTCATGGATTTAAAAAACTGGGAGCAGCACAGAAGCGTTATACACACGAAGTTTACCTTCTCTCCAGACAAAGACGAAGTGAGTAAAAAGATGACTCTCAGTTTTTCTTCCGGAGGCATGCATTTTTTTCAGCGTGAGCCCTCGTTGTGGTATCATTTACGTCACCATAAATATATCTTAGCATTTATAAAATGCCTGCAGACTAGGCTCACGTTGCCTATCTGTGGCCGGCTATAAGACGTGGAGGGAGAAGTAGTGTAATTTTTTCTAACAAGGCAATACTGCATACAGAAATGTTCCTCCTAATGGAAGCACATACACGTGTGTGTCTGTGTAAAGGCGAACTTTCTCATTCTCTTCAGCTACTTACTGACTTTTTACCGCTAACTTTTTTCAAGATGGCGAAAATTGGAATAAAAGCATTTTAGGATTTGAGAGGACTCACTCTCTCTCCTCCAAAGTATGTCATTACGCTAGAAATGGAAGTGAGAGCTAGGGGAAATAGTGTGGGACAAAAATTATCTTCAAATTGGTCCTCTCCTTGGGGCTACAATTGCAACACTCAAAAATCTCATACCAATAATGTGGACACCTTTTAATGGAAACTATACAGCCATCCTTTCAATTCCTCCACTATTTTTATTTTTGGGAGATAAATACAGTTAAAACGGTGGCATTCCCTGTGTGCACTTGGTTCACAAATTTTATTAAATATATTCTCCTCTATTTTGACTGACAAGCTTTCAATTCAACATTTTTAATAATATTTCTTGTCGTATCTTCCTGAAAAGAAATTGCACACCCTTCGGCCATTTGAAGAAGGGTTTATATTACTGAAGATTGGTTTCCCTGATAAAAATCTGTCGGAGCAAACCACGTCAAAAGATATTTCCTCACAAAGATTCGGCCTATTACAAGGACGGCATTATTCCTCCAAAAAATATCATGATTTACAAACGTATCGACTTGCGATTTGAGTATGAACAATGCTCACCTCTCCATTCCATACATTATGCTACTCCTTATTGCATTGCGGAAGAAGGGGGCGTTATTCAAACTGAAGAGAAAGCATTTTTTCTCTCTTACTCGGACACAGGAAGAAAGTAGCAATATAAAACGGCGATCAACTTTCCTTCCCTTTTCTCAAATGCAGACTCACACACACACGCATCTGTCATACATATTACAAAAAGCCTCGATCAGCAGCAGTCAGCAAATAATGGGATGTTACTCGTGAAAAAAAGGAGTTTTCTCTCTTGGTATTCTTAAGTTTTTTTTACCGACAGATCCGATTCTGCCTAACTTTTCATGAAATAAATGCCTCCCTGCCTTTTTACTCTTTGTAACGTTTTCTTTCAGAAAGAGAAAGTCTAGAGAGAGAGAGAGAGAGAAAAAGGTCGAAGAAAACTCCTCAATTTTCTCCTTTCTCCCTTATGTACATACAACAGAAAAATAATGGGTATTCCAATCGCGCAAAAACGAAAAGAAAAAGTCATGACATGAACCAATAAGGATCAAGTCGCTATTTTCTGTTGCGTCATGATGGTCCCTCTCTTACTCTTGTGTGTTTATACCCAAGCTTCTTATATGTTATCCTCTGTTGAATTTCTCGATGAAGTAATATTAGTCGAGTTTCGGGGAGAAAGTGACTGAGAGAGTTAGATAAAGGGAAAAATGTATGCTTCAAAGTGTTCTCTCTCTCTCTCTTGCCTTTTGCTCGCCCAGCATTTTTTTAGGGAAAAGGGAAATGCGGCAGATTTATTGATGAAATTCCTTTCGGAATTCGAATAATATTTTCAAAGACAAGAAGACGGGAAAAATCCACTTTCTCCACTACTCCGGGTGATCAGTGACGGAGCGCTTGTATTCTGAAAATCTAGAAAGAGGAAAAAAGTTCCTTACCGAGCAAAAGCCTTTTTAGGGCAGCGTTGCATGCTAAAAAAGTATAGGAATAAACTGAAGAACATATTTTCATCACTGAACAGCAAAGCCTGTGAGTCGATAGTGAGCCTCACATTTTGTTCCGTATTTGACGCGCTGGGAAGTGAGGAATTCATTGAGAAACTAAGAATTTGACGCTTAGCTCCTTTCATATCCTCTCAACGGCTGCAATTGACAAACAAGGCGGTTTACCATTTAAATGTGGAAGGAAATCGACTCCCATGGATTTTCCTATTCACTGTCATTTTATATAATCCACGTGAGTTTTTAAAGGGGTTTTTATACCAGAAATAGCTTCAACTTGGGGTGCAAAGCAAACTCGTTTTTTAAAAGAGTGAAAGCGGAGAAGAGTAAAAAAGTAGGAAGGAATGAAAATGAAAGCTTTCTATCTCTCTCGTCTCCAGTAGTTATGTACATAACACGGAGAAAAAACGGATGCGAGAGCGTTTGAAGAATTTGGGAATGCCGTCCTCAATGGCATTATGAAAAGGCGGAGGACGTAATCGGAACCTTTTTCAGAAGACATGCCGCCGCGCGCCATACTGTCAACTGAGGCTCTGGAGTGAGAAAGGAATAAAAGGAGAATTCTGGAAATCCTTTTATTCCTTTACAATTGTATTTTTTGTCGCATTCAGTATTATTCAGTGGGAGATTATTCCAACTGCCTTCATATAAAGCACAACATTCGACTCGATGAGTCGCATCGTCTAAAAAAAGACGAAGATATAGAATTCTCGTGTTTGTGAAGAGAGAAAAAGACAAAAAAAAACGACTGCTTTCCCCATAAAAATTTTGTCGTTGGCTCTCCAAGAGAAATTGGTATTGCCTTCGCGGATTGGCCTCTGAAATAATGTATTTAGGTAAATCAGCCTGCTTTGAATCTATTAAACTTTTCCGTCCTCACTCCACGAGCACAGACGTTTATGTGCCGGTTCAAAGCGCGAGGGTAAGTTTGAAACTCAAATCAGAGAGACTACAACAATCCTGTGTGTGGCATTGTCAGTTATGCGAGGCATTAGCAAAGTATAAAAATCCGATAGAAACGACGAGCATTTACTGGAAACCCTGGCTAAACGAACCTTCCTTCATGGGTTTCTTGGCGATGGGATCCTTCACAAATAGCCTACCTCGAGACCCCACAAGGTCTTTTGGTGGTTGTCTTTTTTTGAACATCTATTGAAGTGATAGCACCTCGGCGTGGTGAGCCCTATCAAGAGTTGTGTATACGTAGTCACTCAGGAACTTCTTGGCATGGAATACGAAATGAATGGCGGATATGGAGAAAACACTTTTTATTACACTCCTTCCTCTCCAATCTCCCATTCCTCTCTATCTTGACTTTCAGATTCGCCACCATAATCCTCACTAACTACCTAACCACGGAAAACATTAAGGGAGAGGAAACGAAGTGAAGTTAGTTCAGGAAGAGTGAAGACGAAGAAAAAAAATGTCACGAGGAGAGGGAAAGGGAAAAAATTGCTGGAATACCCCTCCTAGTTTAGTATGATAATCTATTTGAATTACATGCTGCTGGAATGGGATGCGCTCAATAAAGCTTTTCTTTAATGGCATGACTCCTACAGGGAGCTCAAAAGGAAGGAATAAATAGACCCATTTGAATTTTTGGGAAGAACTGAACTTTTTTAAATGAATGACCGTAATAATATGTACCTAGGGCTTGAAGTGGGAGCGGTTCTGATAAAAAAATACTACAGTTTTATTTGTGTTTTAGTGATTGTTTGATACTCTGCAGAGAAGAACTATTGGAGAATGTGTTCTTGATACATATATTCATACAAAATGTCGATACTTTTGTAATGACTGTTTACAGGCTCACTTGTTAGAACCGTGGAAGCATCTATAAATACGTTAAATTAAAATACATGAAAGATGTGTAATACAAAGTTTATAATAAGGAGTTCAATTATAATCAAATTCAGAAACGGAACTTCTTTCTCTTTACTCATTTTACCCCATTTCAACACAAATGGTTGAAATGGAAGAACTCGACAGAGAGTGCACACCTCACAGACAAAAAACTTGTCACCTTTACCTTTGCTATTGCAATTTAAAGTTAATTTTGGCAGTTTATTTTGTGGTAGCGAAATTGTGGTAACACTTCAGAAGGCTGGTAATTATTTACTAATTCGCAATTCAATAAACCTACTACGCTATTAACTTGCACGAAGAAAAGGAAACTGTTTTCCTTCGTCTTAGCTTTTGCATGTGAAAGTAAGGTTTCATATTTTACGTTGACCCGTATTATTCTTTAATATAAATAGCTTTGATATATGCGTCTTATAAATGTGTGGTTCTTGTATTCGCATTCTTTAATAAAGAACAACAACGAGTTCTCTATTTTAAATTTTGCCCCTATGTAGCATCTGTAGTTGTTTTTGGAAACTAGGAGGGTTACCTTCATGACTGGAAAGGAAACATCTTTGGCAGACCAACGGTTTAGTAAAATTTTAAACTGTTAATATTTGATTGATACTCAAGTTACGCTGTACAATTTGCTGCTATAAACAAAACTCCTGTGCCGTCTTCCCATCCGTATTATTCCTTCACATAATGCATAATACATCGTAAGTAATATAATCTGTAGTATCCACTCCGGAAAAATCCCATTCTTGTCGGAATTCCTTTTTTCTCATCGACTCCGCTAGTAAGGTTAACAATCGAGTAGCAAAATGTTCACATCGCTCTCTCACCAATATACTTAGCCATCACCCTTTCTACAAGAAGACCCCTTGTCTTTGTAACGCGTAGGTGCTCTCCTGTTGAATTAAGACTTTTCAACTGAATTTATTACATATATTGCATTTTACCGTTTCCTCTTTTTCTTTTTGACTTCTCCCTCAGTTTTCACAATATTTCCCCTTTTACCTTTAAACATAACATCTGCCTGTGTTTTTCTTTGCCCTTACACACTCTTGTTTCTATTCTATTCCGCGATGATTCTTAGCAAGAGAGATGTTATGTTGTCATTTTATCATCATGGGCATTGGAGTGGGGGATAGTTTTCAAACTTGTCTCTAATTCAGTTTACTATTGTTTATTTTGTTTTAGATAATAAACTCAAGTTTTCCTTGCTTTCTCTCTTTTTATACGCTTTTCCTCTGCTTTTCTCTTCCCAAAAAACGAGTTATTGACCATTTTGATAAAGTCTCTGTCCCCAGACTCCTTCATGTGAAGCATTTGTTACCGAGGAAGGAGAGAGAGAAGTAAATAGGTAACGTAATGGAGTAAATAGGAATAAAATTCTCGCTTCCTTTGTACTCGCTTGTTGCCAGCCAGGCATGCCTTTGTTTTCACAATCACTGAAGAACGGTGGAGCTAATGTAATCAACAGAATGGTCAATGGTCATCGTTGTAAAAAGTGGGAAAATCGTATATCGACAACAAGTACGTATATACTTTCTCCACGTATTATTGACTGTTACATTAGTAATTTCTAATAAATCATGATTTGATCGCTACAATAATTTTATATCTTTAAAACATTGTCAACAACAAAATACAGAAGACAGAGAAATTCAGTTTGAACAGCAACTTCAAACTGAATCATCTTCATGGATTATCCCAGTTGAATGTACAAAGAAAAAAAACAGCATGAAAGATACATTGTAGCTCCAGCTAGAACAATAATATACAGAGGCACTTGAAATTTAATTTCGCTTGAATCAAATTACATTGGCAGTGAAACCCCTAGAGTACAAATAGTATTAATTGTGACTTTGTTGTGAGTGTATGAGCAAACTTAGTGAAAGCCAACTGTTTACACAGTATGTCTAGCTTCCGTTTCAAGAGACTCAAAGCATGAAGGAGAATGAATTGAAGAGTCATTCTGAATCACAACTCTTGTGTATTTTGTAGATTTTGATGTGTATATGGTCGCAGTTCGTACAAGGTACTCCCCAACATTGAAAGTTCGTAGTTCATCCTACATCACTCATTTAATATCTGATTCAGTAATCAATGAATTTCATGGCAAAAAGTGAAGATGTTGACCAAATACTAGCATCGTCCACCGACGTTCCCACATTTATAATTTTTTCAGGTAATTTAAAATTCGAATGTGTGACAACAAAATGACTTTGGCGAACCAAACCAACACCATACACAACAATTGGAACGTGAAAACAAGAACTGATTTTAAAAATCTTTGTAGAATAACTTGATTTGTAAGAAGGATTTACTTCATACATTATGCAGCCCTTAATACACATTTTCTGACCTGGCTGACTTTGTCTTCAAATATTTGTTTGGTAAGCTTGTTGTGGTGGGGTGTGCGAGGTGGCACGAGTCTCAGATATTATGAACATTGTCGTAAGGAGGAATAAAATATCATTTCCCTTCACTCCTGAGACAGCTTTACCTTCAAAGCACACACTCAAGGAAAACCCGGTGCTGCTCAGAGATCATACATAATGCTTGCAAGAATGTGTTGAGAAAACAACAACGACCACCACACGACGACCACTATGCATGATCATGTGAATTCTTATAACCTCAATTTTCTCCTTAATGCGATGCAGTGTAACTCAACCTGACTGTTATAACATTACCACCAAACACTCTTCTCCCAACTCGCACCGCAGTTTATTCTATCTCTAAAGTGAAGCAGCCCTCCGCGTGTACTTCCCTCTTACATATTTACGCCTCAAATTCGCTGTTCGTTTGTTTCCCACTAAAAGGAAAGTGACCTTTCTCGCTTCTTCTTCATGTTTCAAGGAGTAAGGAGAGCTTGGAGGAAATTCTCAGGAAAATGGAGAAATGGTGGCAGTTTACTCAAGTCCGCGTGTGATATCGTATTATGATGATATTCGCACGAGCATTCATCATGATTTACTTGGCTTTTCTGAAACACTCAAGTCTGCCGGCAAAATAGGAGAAACACAAAATAAATGTGAGCTTTGCGGTGCAATCTGAAGGCTTGTCTCTCCCCAGTAGTTTTCTGTCTTTTTTTCTTCGTATATTTGTATTTATCTGTGTGTGTGAAAGCCATTTACAATTTCAGTTTGACTACAAAATGTCGCTGGGAAGTGATACGTACCTACTTTCAAAATAATTATTTTCATACGGATAGGACGATGAAAGTTGGTTCATGTTGTACTGTTTGTGTAATATTTACAGTTTCGCACGGTTGGTCATTGATGGTTTTTCATAGAACATTTATGCAAGTTACACATTGTCCTTGCAAGTTATTACCATCTACTTCTCACTACGCTTTACTTTCTTTTGCTTACAATAATTTTTAGAATCTTCACATCCCGCCAAACTGCTGTCTAAAATGCAGACACAATCGTCCTTCGTGAACGCCGCATTCAACTATTCTCGAAGGCAGAGAAGCAAGAAACTTTCTGTCGACAACAATAGAAAGAAAAACAGATGATTTGTATTGAATTGATATAATCAAAGTTTTCAAACATCCAACTTCTGCTACTCTGTAAGGAATCTGTCGTTGTTGAAAATTCTTGCTGAGACTATCATGAAAAGTGACTATAAATTTATTGTCACTTTCAGGTTTATTCATACAAGTCTTCATCATACATGCATGTATAGTAAGTATACCGTCAGGGAATCCTTTTATGAGGCAATCTTAAACATTGTACACTTTTCCCATCTAGTTAAACTTACTCCTCCGTTCATGAGTTTACCTCATCCATATTTTTTTTCCTCTGACTTTTTCCACGTATTATACTCACTTCTATTACTTTGCTCACGCAAAGAAAGAGAAAAAAGTAACGAAGGAATAACAAAGAGGATGGAAAACTTTCCTTGTAAGCATATACGTCTGTAAGGTGCAACAACATACAGATGAATTCATGATGGTTTACAAAAAAGAGGTCTACAAAGTAAAAGATTCTGACAAAAGGATTTTCTCTTTCTCTCTCTGCGTTTTCCTCGAAAATAAAAATGTTTTGAAGGGGAGAAATTGAATAGAATTGATTCTACTTTCCACTTAAACCGCCAACCACTCCGCTTTTTTGCTACTTATGCTTACGATTGCTATTACCAATTTTTTTTTCTAGATAGGCATCCCTACTTACTCGAAAAATTGCTTAAAGAAAACTGTTGGCTAAGCTAAGTAAGCTCATCCATTCTCCTCGACGATGATGTAGGAAAAAAAGTTTTTAAATCTATTTTTAGTGATACTCTGATAGTGATGCCCAGTGCCATAATAGTATTCGAAGAAAAGCAATAAATGAATAAGAAAGTATCTTTCTTTTCCAAGTCAGGACTGAGCACATTCGAGCGAGAGACAGAAATTCGAGAATGGAAATGGAGAAAAATAACATCAAAAGGAGGACGAGAAGGAAATAAAGCTTTTTCAGTGCATATGTGCTATATATGTCATCGGAGTTTTTACGAATATATTGGAAACTTAAAATGAGACGATATAAGATCTGTAAGAGTTTCACATATTTTACATTCAACCCTCGGCTATAGATCAACCTCATAATATTTTGTGTCTATAGACTTAACGTAACAATACACAAGGACAGTTATTACGTCACTGAGCCGTACTTCCGTACGAATATTGCCAGAGGATACTCCTCCCGCCGTTATCCTTTGGATCATAATGAAATGTTGGAGTACTTTTCACTTTTATAGATTGAATTTTTGAAAACATTAAAAATCTGTTGGTTATGCTGTTGGCGTACTGACGTAGTCGTGAACCGACATCAGACAAGCTTATTCAGTAAATCGACTGCTGAATTTGTTATAAAAATAATAAAAATACGCATGAAAAAGAGTTCTACTTTTATCGTTCGTATGCGAAATTAGTCATTTACAATTTAGCACAGATTGCTCCTATCTCAATGAATAAAAAATCCGTTAGAAGTTTACCAGCAAATGCTTTTGGCTTTTGTTGCTAGTTATTTTTATGAAACCGCAACATCGTAAATTATTTAAAATATTTTCAAGTTCTGTAATCATCGGAAAAGCACCCAAAAGCAACAACCCTTCTTTCGAAACTTCTCTCCGACCAACCCCTTTAGAAAATCTCGAAAAAATACAAACCAACTTCACTGCTTTTTGCAATTTTGGGGTAAATCCCAGCTTAGATAATTTACACAACAAAGCCATTTACACTTTGTGTATTTCATGTTTTACAATGCGGCAACAAGTTTTTATTTCCAGCATTTGACTAACAAGAACATTTGTATTTTTCAAAGCAGAGCATAAATGTGAATGGAATAATCATTCCGTGAAAACTGGATTCATTCGAGATTCCACTCATTTTAAGGGGAAATCACCCTGAGATTTACAAAGGATCAAAAGATGCATGAGAAGAGGGGGTTAATGTCGCCTGAGAACAAGCTTTTTAAATGCAAGTTCAAATGTATGCATACAAATCCCGCATCTCATCCCTTTTGATGCACCCTCTACCCCACAGGTTAATCCCACAGAGACAACAAAGCACCCCTTTCCCCCGTTTTTTCGGGAATCATTCTTTCCATACAAAGGCAAAAAGGGTGAAACGTATAAAATGTGAAAATCCTTTTTTGATACAACCACCACCACCCTACAATCTCTTCTACTTTTGATCTAAAACACTCAGAAAAGAAATCCTTTTAGACATTATTCAACCCCTGTTTTTTGCTAGATTCAGGAAAATTATTTACGGAAAAGAGAGACCCAGAGACGAATGCAGGGAATGCTTGCACATCACAGACTTTAATGTGTAAAAGTCTAAAAGCAAGACCAGTGGAGAAATTCTTTACGACAAAGTTCTCTGCAAAAGAAGGGAAGAAACAAGGGAAACAAAGTGTACACTTGGTGGAAATCCTTTGAAACAGAAAATGCGAGTGTAATTTGACTTTCCTCTTTTTCAGCACTACTCTCCAGTCAGTCATTAACATGTATGTTGTATGCGTGTGTAACTGTAGCCAAAGGGTGTCTTTTTAGACTTTTATTTCAGAGCTGCTGCGCCCTTTTACTCCGAAATCCCATTTGGATTTCAAAGTTTGTCGAAAAAATGCGGAATCTTAAATATTTCAAAGTTGCTCTTATTCCTTCACAGAAATCCGTGTGTTACATTGAGCCCCGCGTAAGAATGCAACAACGTCATGTACTGGAGCAATAGGAAGACAAAACACGTTCTCATAAGCTTGTAAGAATTTGCTGTTTGATTTGAGTTTCTCTCTGCTTCCAAGGAACACGAATCTGAGGAGCTCATTCCGTTTTTTCCCGTCTTGTTTGATGTGGACATGGCTCCTTGATGAAATATTTCCAACTTAAATTACGCTCACTGTACCCACTTAAAAATCCTCTGTTGACTTGGAACGAGAAAAGAAGTAGAGACAGGATTTATTTCTACAAGATTCAATTAGATTCGCTCAGGCTGAGACTGCCGTGGGTTTCTCAGACATTTCTGTACGCTCGTATATGCGCGATCATCAAGTTTAACAAGGCTCCCACTCTAAAACTATGAGCATTCCAGTAGAGCCAACAATATGGAGAATGTACTACTCATCATAGTTGTGTATGATGCCTATAAATATAAATGAATGGTCAATATGCCTGCTTTAACTTTGAACTATGAATGACCTTTTACATACACTGCCTCCCGGCCCACACATTGAACAGAAGTTTCCTTGTCTAAAAAAGCGTGTAAACATATACCTTGAGATTTCCTCGTTACAACTACGGTTTTCATCTTTCTCTTGGCTCATTCTTTTCATTTACTTTTCTCCGTTCCGTTGTGATGCCACGAGAAAAATCTTCATATTCCTTGTACTTGGTACGTCTAATTTAATCAACCTAACATCATCGTCATTACAGGTATGCAAGCCTGTGTGTATTTTTTGTTCGACGAGCACTCAACAGAAAGAATGCCAAGAATCAAGGAATCTCTTTCTCCACTCTTTTTCGTTGATTGTGTCTGTTTCTATTTGCGTAGTTCTGTAACGTAGTAAAAGAAATTGGGTGCCTTGTTGACTAAACTAATGCAGAAAATCTTGACAGTACCTGTTTAGATACCAGAAGAATCTGCGAAGATTGTTAGCCGTAGTAGATTCGGAACACAGATCTTTCAACAAATACCACTAGCTTACAATTTAATACCTCAGACAGAAGAACAATGCGAATAAAACATCTTTGCAACTTCAAAACGTTTTCTTTGCTGATATTGAGAGCATTTGGTCACATTTTTAGGTTAGGTAAAAGATGAACCTTCAAATGCTGCTGTTGTGTGTACTAATCATGTCGTGAGTTTTTTAAACCTTCATTTCCATGTTACATTGAAAGATTTTATACAAAAGGTACAACTCTTCCGTACAAGACACTTTTTCAACCTAATAAACTTACCAACGACTTTGGAGAATCTTCGCTCCTGAGAATTTCACTGGTTAGTAATGAGATCCAATTCTTCGTCCTCATAATCATTGATTAGAATCCAAATAGCCCAACAAGGATAAATAGACAAAACTCCATCTGTAATCCCGCCTTTGTTTTGGTGAGGTATTCCCATCTTCCCATCATGTATTGATCTCGAACTCTTTTCGCAGACGCTGACTCGCCACTCCATACAGCAGACATGAATTCGTCCATAGAGTTCATGACAGCTTTCTCCTCCATAAAAGTATTCCCTTCAGCATTCTCTCTCAAAATCAGTCTGGAAAATAATACAAAAAGGAGAAAAAGTGAATAAGTATATTGTAAATTTGTTTCGTTCGCATATAGCTTTTATGTATGATTCATAGAAGCGAAAAGAGGAAGACGGGAAAAACGGAAAATAGAAAGCAAGTTAAGTTATGGGGAAAAATAATGAGACAGAGCAATCTAATCCAATTCTGCATGCGATACATAAGCCAAAGCTCAGTGAACCGTGATGCATACATTCTCATTCTGATCTGCCTCTCCTTGTGCTTGTGTAGGCAGTCGAGTCAGATGCATGATGGAGCTGACTTATTTCTCGTTTTGGCCTGACTTGACTTGCCATCCGCAGCCTGAATAAGTAAGTGAATAATATTGAATGGAATGGCATATAAAAATAATAACTAATGCAGACCAATTTCATATTTCTCCTTCCTTTTTGTCCGATTCGGATTATGGATGAACGGAAGTCGGGAGAGAAAGCGAAAAAAGACGGGAAAAGAATACGAGCGGTCGTTAGAGTGGTGGAATGAATGCTGTGTATGGTGCTATATACATGCTCATGCATTTGAATCTCGTCGGTTAGTTACTGTACCATTCATTCATCCACATTCCTGGAAAATGAAGAAAAAATAGAATTCCGGTAAAAAAATCGAGCTTTCGACTAGGGTCGAATAATCAAAGAAGGGGAAGAATAATA
>JAHZMW010000295.1:0-17352 GCA_027743745.1 Alloscopus bannaensis
CCAGAAACTCATACATTATTAGTATATAAACATTTAAGTACATCAGCTAACCATTGGCAGGTAGTAGGTTAAAGGCAAAAGTATGACACAGACGGATGTACGTGTACCCAATTACATCGTAGTCTCTCAATTAGACATAGTCTTTGCTAGAAATGAAATGAAAACCTCTCGATCAGTTAAGGAGTCCATTCAATCGATTTTGGTACTGTGAGACCTTGTTCCTTCGGAGAAGTTCTAGTTCTCATCGTGAGGTGAGTGACCAAGTCTGGGATGATAAAAAAGAAGGATGTTGGATGATCAGCCGCACTCTAATCATAAGCCATCGTATAGTAGCATCACTCTGCAATAATTACTTGCGCACCACTCTCAACAATAAAAGCCAAAGATGCACATGATACTATATATGCGCACAAAGTTGCATAACGCAGGGCAAACCCAATGCTCTTTTCTGCACTCTCCCAAAATACTTGCCAACAACGCTAGAAGAAGAAGCGAAGGGCGATACAATATACGATAATCGTTTAAATTATGGCTCGTCGAGGTCATCATCCACTACTGCAGCTGAGATTTTTGTGACCTAAAGCATGACAGTGTGTGCTATCATCTGTTAACTTTCATCGCGCTCAAAGCCCCACTGTCAAGTCGTCAATACAAACGGCAGGAAACAATGGACATTGCCTCCCCCAGCATTGGTCGTTACATAATGACGTAAAATTCTTTGCAGGTGTATGAATGAATCTACGCATTTGTATACGGAACAATCACTCGTATACGAAAATGTTGTAGGATCTCTGCCAGCAACGTTATTATCTGCAAATGCATTGAATTAAGGGAACCTCACACGTCAGTAATAATAGTGAGTTCGTTGAAAATTGTGAAGCATTCGTCCCCCTTTAACTTCACTTTGTACCGTTACATGCATGTAGTTCAGTGTACCATTATATAATGTGGAATGTCTGTAACTGAATCCGTCTAGACTATAGACTTCTAACTCTCTCTCTCTCTATTATGATATAATACATAGTAAATCATGGGTGCATATGCATCTTCTAAACATTATGCGGCAGAAAAGAGTCAAACAATAGTGAGGATTCAGTTAATCAGATACATATGCAGGTGAAGCATGAGAAAAACCAGAATCGTCACTTTTCCTTTTTATACCGTATACCACACAATAGATCGTGTAAAGCGCTGCGTTACAAACAAAAGTCTGTCTTCTTTTGTGCATTTAGTATATTGTTTGAAATTGTATAATACAAAGGGCTTCTAGATATAATGTGTGAACTAGAGATTTGAAATGAACTACCGCAGTGCAGTGTGAGTGGATAACAACTCTGAGTAGGCAGACTGACATTATGTAATAGTTTGTAATAATATATAATGGTGATAATAATAATATTATTATAATAACACACCTTTGTTCATACCATATAAAAGTTATAAAAGTCAATATCAAAGTTATACTACGATTATGATGTAAAAATCAACGAACCATTGCACTTTTGCTGCAGACCTTGAAAATTTATAAAATACTTGTACACTTTTGCCCTTGAGACAGAAATTTGAATGTACTCTCCACAATCTAAAATGTGTTCTTTGACTGCATTCTGCACAAAGTGTACCGTGTAACACATTGGGAATTACACAAAGTAATTGATTTGCTTTTTAAGGTTCGTAAAAATTGTCCGAGCAGTAATAATATGCTGCATTCGTAAAAAAAAAGTCTTCGTAGTTGTATGGAAAAATAAATCCGCTGCATTTGCATGCAGTTAGTGCATTCACATCATTCATGGAATTCTACATGCTTGTCTTCATAACAATTAATACTGCATCAAAATTTGCATCGAATTCATTTTAATTAGCAAACTCAACGGTATACTCAAATAAATTCTGCTCAACTTCTAAAAAGCACGGTGAAATGGTTTTTGAGCGTTTATTGAGCATATTGAGGTGATTCACAGCGCATTTTCCATTTCATTGATGACGTTCCGCAAGGAAGGACCTTTTTTCATGCCTCCCATTCATTACGACGCTTGACTTGAGGAATAAATGTTTTTTAATAGACTATAACATACACATGGAGTCCAAACGCTGGCCTATTACAGCTCCGAACAGTGACACGTCTTTCATGAGCAAAGACATTCAAAGGTAGAGGCAACCTACATAGAAATGATTGTACTTGAAATAATAAAGTCTATATTAGCTCCGCAGGACTACGTAGTTATGTACGATATGCGCACACCGACAACGCTCCGCGGTTGTTTGTTCGGTTACCAGAGTTTGCAGGTTGTGTGTGCTCCATTTTTCTGAGATTATTTTTGGCATACACAGAAGATCAAAGATAATCTCTACATGGAATCAAATAAAATGTACGATACTTCAGCAATAATCTTTTAGCGCTGCACACTGCTCCACAAAGGCTCAGTATATATTATAAAGCACGCTGAAACTTGAAACTGAAAGTGTATATATACATATAGGTATGCACGTCGCCGTTCTTACCTTCACACTGTGAACGCCACTACACTTGAAGTTATACAACGGGCATATTTACTTAAGTCAATACTGCTTTTGGCTTGGCTTAGTTTTTCGTCTGGCCTGGCCTTGCTAGGTCGTTGGACTGATGACCCAGAAAGGAACTCACTTTTCATTTGTGCACAACGAGTTCGCAGGATGAGTACGCTGGTAAAATCCATGCTACATCCATGCACACCACTCTGTGGCTGCTCCATACTGTGCAGTGCTCACTGCATAGTTTATTTTCATGCACACAAATGATTGTTGAATGGAATGAATGGGTGTAGATGTGCCGTGCGTGCTTTTTTAAAGCATGCTCAAAAGCCGTGTTGACGGTACTATTACCACATGTACCGTACGCGGACTTTGTAGAACAGGCAATCTTTTACACTCGTATTAAATCTGTATTGAGAAGAATAAGACTGCAAGCCTATTACGATGTGAAGGACCCGCGTTGCAATTCACAATGTTGTTTCTACACATTCGCGCAGTCTCCCCCTTTGTCAAAGTGTGAAGTAATAGGTAACATCTCTCTGGTGCTTTTGAAAAGGGTTTATGATGTGACGAAGTGCCTTTTCAAATACCAGTCGATGGATGATATACTGCTGTTTTTAACAATGCGTGAGACGGCGCTCCCTTACAAGTGTGGGCCTTTAAAACTGTTGGTAGTGTGCTTGGCAGTTCATGTAATTTTATTATCATCACATCGTTAAACCAGTGGTTTAGGCGCAAATTCACAAGAATTTTGAAGAAGTGAAGAGAGATGCTTAAGAAGCTTCGCAATACATTTATCTAACTTTAGTAATAATGACTCTTTTCTTGGCACTTGTGCCCATTCCCTTCACTGCCTGCTCCCTGCACTGCAAAAACTCCATTTATTCCGTTCCGACGTGTGTTTACACTCACAAAAAGTCGAGAAAATCCCCACTTGCGTGGAGGAAGAAATGAGCAGAGTTTCTTCAATATTTATAACATGTATGCGTCAGAGTTTACATAAATACACCGCTTTGCTTGTCAAACCCTGCTATTTAGGTCAAACAAACTTGAACCATTACGTTAGCAAACCCTGAGCCAGTGTGTGAATCAATGAGGGAGAGTTAGTGAACAAACAGAAAAAAACGATAGAACTTCTCGCTTAGATTGTAACAAAAGAATTCCAATTGTGTATTGAATTTGCAAGTGAGTACAAGTTATATCACACACCATAGTTTTGTGTATGGATATATGTACAAGAAATTTTGCGAGAATTCGGCAAGACCCAAAGTACGTGGATGGAAGAAGGATGTGGATGTAACACGTTACAAAATGATATAAGTATACAGGATAAGAATTTATTTGCCTAGGACGAGTGAGTAATGTAGCTATCAATAAATGAAAAGGAATTTGTACACAGCTGCACAGGGCAAACTGCAAGTGATTTAACCTCCTGTAGAACATCGACATCGGCTCGACCGTGACACGAAACTTCAAGTCAACGCGAAAATTAATAACAAATTAATCAGAAACGGTATAACGTAGCTCACACACACACCAATAATATCTGTGTGTGCGTGTGTGAGTGAGAGTGTGCGTTCTATATACAATGTACGCAATGCTTAGTGTGTGAATGCAAAAGAATATATGAAATAACCTCTAATTCACAATATAAAAAACTAGCAATCACACTACAGGCTTATATAGGGAGACCTTGAGGATGTCACCGTACAACAGAAATGGCCCTCAACCCCTTGAACGTCCCTCAAAGAGTTCATTCTAAAACCGTGTGCTCCACGACAGCAGATTCGCGAACTCTATAATATATTCAGATGTATGAATTCACCTATGTGCCCCTGTGCCAAAGTCTACGCAAATGTAGGTAGATGAGGGCGCATATCGTTGTCATCATGGCCAACACCTTATCCTCTCTCTGTAAGGGTACATCTCTCAGCTCTCATACATAGCTATACTCTGACGCTACGCATGTATATGCATACGTCGGTAACCAAAGCTGAAATCAAATCAATGTTGGGCATGATCGTGATTACTTTATGGATGTTTTAGTCAGTCAAAATACGGTAATTTTTTTGTTGCTAAATGTTTTTCCTAAAAAACCAACAGACAGCATTGTTTGGGATTTGGACTAAGTAACCTAATAAAAATAAGTTTTCATCTACGTATTGATGGAATAAAGATTGTTCTTGGCAAGCTCGTATGAATGTTTCGACACGACATTTGCAAGTATGGGTGTACATGCGTTTGTTGAGGATTACAGCAAAAATGTGGATGCACTTCTTTTGGTGAATTCCTCACGTCATCATTATCTACAAACAGCGCCCAGGTCTCCGAGAGTGTGCGTTACTTGGAATAGTGCAAGTGCAATCCTCATCATCACTGCATCCGTGGAGCAAATACATACAATGGTCTGATGAACTGCTGACAAATTGTGATGATTATACACACTAACCATTGTTACGATTATTATGACTGACTTGCTCTTGGCTTGCTTTCCTTCTTAGACCCCCAATTCCGAGTCATCGTCATCATTTTCGTTACTCACTCAACCTACTTTTTTTATCCTGATACGATTTGGATGTAG
The DNA here is from genome assembly GCA_027743745.1 of Alloscopus bannaensis. NCBI lineage: Eukaryota > Metazoa > Arthropoda > Collembola > Entomobryomorpha > Entomobryidae > Alloscopus > Alloscopus bannaensis. The sequence continues at coordinate 5,093 of JAHZMW010000295.1, forward strand.
TATGTGTGAAGACACCACACTTCTCTGTTTGTATACACTCTTCTGCGGCCGATGCTCACCCAAGAGTTATGTGGTAATATGTATAGCATCACACACAATGACTTCGTCAGGTTGGGTAATTTTTTCTGAAACTAGTTCCAAGGCAAAAAGGTCTATGTCAGCATTTGCAATCCCTTCGCCGTCACCATTAGTTTGTCCTCGAAAAAAATCATCAGGAGGAGGACTGTCGTTGTATTATGCATTTTGCAAAAGATGTTTGTTCATCCACACAGACTCCACCACGCCGCCGTATAAGCACACATAATGTGCGAACACAGGAATATCCTTATATAATCATACGAAGAAAAGGATATGTAGCAGCCAAAAAGGAGAGTCTGATAGCGAAGTGTATCCTAGTCAAATGACCCTTCGCATGTGAATCATCCCACTCAAACGCATTTTGCGCGACATCCCACAATGTGCAGGCTTTTTATGCAGTTCTCAGAGTCCGTGCTCATTATTACGCGTAACGCTCATAATGGGCAGCAGCAGTAGTAGAAAAAAATTGTGTGACCTTTAAAAATATGAATCATTACCTAGATGGAAATAGACGCGTCTCGCAGTCAGTCACTCCGCGAGTCGCTTTTGTGTCTGCTTTTGCATAGTGTGCTACGTCAGAACTGAGAAGTGGAATCCCATCACTAAATTAATGAAGCTTTTCTGCTTCTCGCCGTTTATTGTTTCGTTGCCCTGCGATGACCCTAGCCCTTGATCTCATTTTCTTGAGGTTCGTATATTTTTCCAAGTACAAAAGTTGACGGCTACACACACACTGATTCGATGCGATAGATGCACAAAAATCTCATCACCTTTCCTGTGACTATAAACGAGCTCGTTGCTTCATTCCATGTTTAGCTTGATCCTTTTTATGACGCTTATTATGCGTCTTCACTTAACTTATTCCTGCATAATGCATAAAATTGAATGGGCTCGTATATATGGTCTGTGTATTTTTTGCGAATAATGAGATTCAGGGAGCTCTCTGGTGAATGGTAGTGAGTAAGCAGTGAAGAGCAGTGCCAATATTACTAGTCTCAAGTACATGGCTTTTCTAATTAATGACGACTCACTGAGCGCCTGATTTATTCTCTTCGCCAATGTCCCATTCCCAACAGAACCTTTCAAAATCAGCGGGGAATTACTTGCGCTAAACGCGTTTTAAATGACTCGAGTGGCAACTCATGGCTTTTAAACCTCTGCCTTAATTACTCTGTCTAGAGACAAACAGTCTAATGCGCACATCAAGAAGGATTTCGTTAAACCTAGGACAATGATGATGTGAACTCGGCGTATGCCCCTACAGAACTCTAATTGGCAAAAGAGAAACTACCAGGAAGTCCACAAAAGGGTGTTCAACTTTGATCAAGAAGGACCGTCCACAAAACAACGACGCCAGACGCTTACCTACGATACAACCGACTTGTGGGAAACCAGGTTATGTAATCCAGTCCGAACAGGGCAGCTTATTGCGCCACCACCACCGTCGTCCAAAGCTCATCTCGAGCACTGCCACGATAGAAAAAAATAAGATACACTGAACCCGGCAGTAAATTCGACGCATAATCAGGAAAACGGCTGCATATGTATAACGGAAATTGTATTTAGACAAGTTGGGCGGGTGGGGTTTGTGGACTTTGGAGGATAGGCTTTTGTGCATAACTTGCTGACAAAAGTACAGCAATGATGGGAACATTGAACATGGAGAGACTACGCGCAACATTGTAAAACTTTACTGGGCATACAACATGTTATTTGTGGACTTTTTGGAGGATAGGCTTTTGTGCATAACTTGCTGACAAAAGTACAGCAATGATGGGAACATTGAACATGGAGAGACTACGCGCAACATTGTAAAACTTTACTGGGCATACAACATGTTTCATGTTCATGGCACTTTAAAAACTTCCAACTTATAAATGGCAACATCAAGTGAAAGTTTTATTTAGTAACTGCTTCCGCTTGGAAAACCAAACGGATTTCTCTTATAACCACAGTTCAAAAACATTATGATGCGGAATGTATTGTGGCGAACAGGAACGTTGTCATTCTTCCTTTTCTCTCCCATTCTGGCTGAAGTAATCTTCACAAGAGTTTACCTAATCTGCCACACAAATATTACAACTCTTCAAAAAACGGTGTATAAAAGGGTACACACTGAATTTCACGGAAAGATCGTGTTTTCTTGTTGTCAGTCTCGTCGTCTAGTACACAAAACAGTCCTGGGAAAGTGAGCAGAAGCGTAGGTGAAAGGAGACGTAGCAACTTTCGGTGCTACTTTCGCTTTCAGTTTTTGAGGCTGTTTGGTATAAAGTTGTTTTTTTGAGTGATGGGCAAGTGCAATAGCCCAAGAAAGTTGAATGTTGAAGGCTCTTCCGGAAATCAATGAGAGCAATGACCTCAAATTCCCGCATCCACGTGAAGTACGAGAATCGATACGACACCGGGTATACTCCCGTATGAGAAAGCAAGAGAGAAAGAGAGACTCTCGCTCTCTGTTGATGGCTGTGTCGTACTTCCCGACAAAGTTCATCGTGAGGAGGTAAATATAGTCTGGTCGTGTCTAAAAATGAGACCGTGTGTGGGCTGGTATGAAGCGAGCACATTATTCTCTCAAAGTATGCCGTTTGAGAAAGGCGAGGGAAAAACTGACAACATTGCAGTATGCCGGGAGGAGTATACCAAAAGTTTTCACTTTCACATGTGACTACTCCGACTATCCTCCATTGAGGTTGAGTCAAACTTGCGAGGAATGCGCTTTCCGCTCAGAGCGACGTGTACGACGGGTTCACCGTGGTGTACACTCTTGTAATGTCAAGTAGGAAGGAGTAGGCTTTCCAAGCGCTTCCACTACAGTTCTCTTATTTTTTGTGGACGTATACCCTTTCCACTGTGTGTTGTGCCAAAACGTAGAAACCCGAACCGAAACTTGAGAGATGAGTTGGGCTAGGCCTAACTTTGCCTAGGCCGGCTAACGACCCCGAAAACTCTGAGTTTGCAAAATCACTTTTCATTTTCTCTCTCTCTCGAGCTTTTTTCCATCATTCGTGAAGAGATTTTATAGAGGATTCAGATGTAGGAGCGATATTACATGGCTTTCCTCCGTTTATAGATTGAACGGAAAAGTTGACGTAGACTTTCTATTGGATGGTTTTAATACGTTTAACCTTTTGACGAATTGGTGAATGGATGATGCAGAAGAGCACTTATACAAGTTTAATTTTATTAGAGAAAGCTTGTCTTTGTTGTCCTCTTCAACACATCGCGTTAAATGTACAAGAAACTATTTTATGAAGGGATATTGTCTTACATATCAGAGATGATTGGAATTTGGCCTAGCAAGGTAGACGACTTGGTGCACAACTCATTTTCATTGAAATGCCTACTCATCCATCTATTTTTAAGTTCAAGCATATGTTCAGCCGTCAGAGCTAATCTTAACCGTTTCTATTACAGGCAGGCAAATAAGGAAGGAATTTTTAAGTTCACATACACATTCAGTACATCATCAGAGAGATTCTTTCTGTGCCAACAGCAAACGACTTTCCTTCCGAGTCACGGTTCCGGGTTCTTTTGCAATGAGCAATGAGGGAAATGCTTGAAATTGTATGTGTTATGCAATTCGTGTGCTATGGGGAATTATTAAATAGCATATGTCTGCTCTCCCACAATGCATAGCTTCCATGTGGAAGCCGTGCCTATCGTCCCACTTTTTTCAATTTCCTTGTTGAAAATCCATTCTCCATGCCTGGCGTTCGTACGAGTTCAAGTAACTTATTCAGGTTTACGTATGCTCAAGCAATCATCGTCACACGAGAAAGTGCAAAGAACTCTCCACCAGAGTGAATTATGAACTTACCTTTCATGGTTTAATCAACTCGGAAGCAGTCTTCATTTTTGATGTTTTGTATGTTACGAGAGAGTTGTATTGCAGGGAAAGTGATGCTACCACGGCACAGGATGGCACATCTGTTTCTCTCCCAAACTCAGGCTTGGAATGGGTGAGATCACACTCCCGCTATGCATACGTAGAGAAGTGGAGGGAAAGTGCGTGCTGGGGCTGTGCTCCGCGAAGTGAAGGTACACTGCTGCTGGTGCCACACCACTTTTATGCACAGCCTCTTTAGCAACTGCTGCAAAACGATTTGCCTCGTCGAGTCCCTTGAACTTCTGCTTCCTAAAGGCCCAGCGTCAGCGAAGGAAGGAGCTAAAGGTTGCCAAAAAAAGGAAATCGATTCCTTACATCTATACAAAGCACATTTAACTTTTATGCTTATATCCTCTTTACAAAATGTGCTTTCCCAGGGGAAGTCTCTGGAGGGCAAAGTAAAAGGAAATAGAGAAAGTGAGGTATGCTAAAATGGTCCATAGAAAGGAGATTGTGGACCTTTCCCTGCCAAAAAAATGTATGCACCATGTACCCTTTCCAAATGGAATCTCCAGAAAAGAGCAAACTCGCTGCTATAGTCAGGGTACAGAGACCGGTGCGCTAGTTCGGCTTCTGGTGACTATGTAACTTTTCTAAAGTGTATCTACATCTGAATAAAGTCCAATTCTAATGGCTATATAAATAAACGACTTTCACTTTGAGACTGGTTCAGCACCGAAAAGAACAGAGAATACTATATAGCGTAAAATGATAGGGACCTCCTTGAGCTTCCCGTTTTGTGTATGTGTTTAGTGGTACGACATCAATGTGTATATCATATAAAAGGAAGGTCACCGACCTCCAAAGAACCAGGAAAGGGACAAGAGCAGACTTTCGTGCCGCAGATCTGGAACAGTGCTTGGCTTCAATTTGACAGCGGTCTCCTCGGTGGCGCAGGCACTAGGAATCTCTCACTTCACTTTCTTCCGCCGCGAGAGTGGGATGTTCTACTTCGTTTTGCACAGAGACAGGATACGTACCTTCTTTTCTCTCTGGAGAGTACACTTTTCAATGGTATTCCGCTTCCAGCAACGGAGCCTCACAATGAAACCCTGAAATTCAGAGGGAAACACAGCATGTTATTGTTGCCACTATTTTGCGCAGTGCATTTTGCTACGCTATATTTTATCTTTGTGGCAGATACAATTTTAGATATAGGCTCCATGAAATCTTCTCCAGATACGTTGTACTTTTGACAAATCTCTTCCATATCTTATGGGTCACATTTCACTCCAATATAACTCAAAAAGAATGAAATAGCCATAATCTTGTGTGTTCGTAAGAGTTTTGTAGTCAGAGGCCCGTTGCATTTTTAATCTGTATTGCTCCCAGAATATATTGCACAATGCCCACTGCGAAACCCGCTGGAGCTGAAAGGCAGTGTCAACGACCTTTCCATCCTCCATGAAATCCGTCCTTTGTAACTTTGTAAGTAGCTGGAGATGATGTAAGAAGGGCAATGTATATGGGAAAAACATCATCTTGCGGACGCAGTGAATAAAAGTGTTTCCAGGAACGTCAAACCTTTTTTAACAGAGCAATAATCTGTTTATACTACCAATAATAGCCTTGTTTTCTTCAAAATATGTCATGTAAAAAATGAATTGAGTTTTGTTCGGTTTGACCATCGTAAAAATTCCGTTTTAAGTCATTTCGTAGTTGAAAAACCGACTTTTTAAGGGTCCAATTGTAAAGGTCAGGAGTAAAGATGTTCCAACGGGATAATTTTTATGGGAGCAGTGAATATGTACATAAGGGTAAAAAGGTGCGGTACTAAAAGGACGTATTTTGGGGACAAAACATGTACCGTTAGGTACAGTACGTCCCTGCTGCTGCTCATTATTACACAGCCCTAAAACATTGTCAATGGTAGGTTCTTCAAGTTCATGTGCGCACTCTTTGCATATTGTGAGAATATTTTTTAGTTGATGAATATTAAAAGTTTCCTGTTTCACAGACAAAAATTCCCAGTTTTAAAAGCGACAGTCCCGTTTTTACAACAAAATTTGGCTTTTCCAGTCATAATTATATTTTTCTTTTGACAATTTCAGTATTGATGTTGATATTTGTGCAGGCAAATTTTTATGAGACATATTTTAAATTTACGGTAAACATTCGGTGACATAAATAATTCAGACAAAATTTCCTTTCTTGACCTACACAAACAGATCCAATAATATTACGGGCTGTGTGGAAGCATGAAAGGAAATTCGAAATAAACACAATCGTATTCTTCTGGCTAAAGTCAGTGGTAAAGATTTAATACAAAGAAGCTAAAGTACGAGTTGTTTTGAATAGGAGTGAGATAGTGGTCGTGGTACAGGAATGTTGAATTCTTTAGGTGCCAAGAGCACATTTCGCTGTACTTTAACCATGAACATGAGATGTACTCACAGTACAGACACTGAGTGAACGCAATTTAAAAGGTTTGTATTTACTTGTCTAACTATAATATGTAGAGGCTCTTTTTACCGTCAGAGTTATTTTAGACAGGGAGATGCCGGTTGAGCATGAAAGTGTGTAGGTACCGCTAAAGTCTAGTGGCCTGTGTTGTCTGTTTACTCTGCTCAATGCACTTCTCGCGGAGAAAGGAAGATTTCTCGTTTCCGTCTCGTTTAGTCATTCACGTTCCGTCAGTCTAAGGTCTATTACGTAATGTACTATATGTACCGTATATCCAAGTAGATAGAGAAATGTCCCTACTGACCTAGTTTTCTTCACTTTCAATGTAGCAGCACCTAGCTCTCATCTCTTGCGAGAACTGGCAACCCGAAGCAGGCATTTAACATTGCACAGTTCACACCGCTTCCTGTATGCTCCGTTAAGCCATCACTTCCGCTGATTTGTCCGTAACCCAACCGAGAAATTCATGAGAAGAAAAACTAGCACTTTCCAACTTCATTAAGTCTGTCGCCAGCGAATCTACAGGACACGAATGATTCTTGCTTATATGCCCATACTTCTACTTGATACGTACCAGGAAAATAAACGCGCCATATTTTCCAATGATTACAATAGCTAATCATCTGCTGGCTGGAGGTGATTCTAGTGTAATCCTATATGAGATTAAATCATTGTAGCAAGAATCCATTTTATTAATTGGATTGTATTCATAGATCTGGAAAAGCAATTTAGGCGTCTCCTTTTTATGGTGTGTACACAGTGACCCAGACACTGCGACTGGAAAACCGCGTTGTTAACTAACGGAAAACTCACCTTTGCGTGGTTTTACTGCGTGAATTAATGTAGCATTTGAAACAATTGAACCTATGATGTAACGCTTGATAGTAAATAGTATTTGCGACGAGACCAAAATATTATGGAGATAGAACAAGCAATGAAGTCTTGTTCATTACTATATTCATTTATATTCATAATTTTTTTCATATTAAGGTTTGGTGAGATCTAACAAGGAAATTTAGTACGAACAAGGTTGAGACTTAGATCTTGCTGCTGTTGATGGTTAAGTTGATGGACACGTACTCGGACAATAGGTGGAGACGTGCGAAACCTTAGCGTGACGAGTCAAATTCATTGTGCATCTGTGTAATAGAACGATGATGCATGATAGTACGACATGGAACTCCATGATGGAAACCAAGTGAAGTCGCCCACATTCATTTAGCGTAATCGATGTTTGTATAAACACTTTCATGTAGAAGATGCAGACATCCCTCTCCATCCGCATATCTTAACTGTATATCTCTACACAAGCATTATTCCGTCCGAGGAGAATAACACAGAGTGTCCAATGTATGCCTGTACATATTCATAGAAATGAGTCCAGGTTGCTTGACCTAAAACCGTGTCATTCCCTCCTGACACATTTATGACGATGACGACTACTACACCACACACGTCTCTTCTGAAAATTCTGACTTCAGCTTTGGTAAGCGGCATTAAGTAAACAGAATTGCATAAGCCGGTAGAGCACAAAGATTTGCAAAGTTTGTGATTACTCTAAGCCCCTTGTGTATGTATAATGAAGAAAGAGAACACTGCTGCCTGCCATCTTCATCATACATCAGATGAGTTGTTGTAGAAGACGTTGTTGAAGATAACAAGATGAGGAGCGTACAAGGAGATGCGCACAATTCTACTCCCTTCAAAAAGAATAGATTATGGTGAATAGCTATATGGCGAATGTAAAATATTGCGCGAATTTATACTAATTCTAATTTTTCATGGACATAACTAAAATGAGAAGGTTACTGTTGTTATATACGTATGTGTATCCACTAATATTTGTAATATCTGTAATATTCCTGAAAAGTTTATAGTATTGGGCTGGATCTAGGTCTAAATAGCCTAAATTACAATGCGTTCCTTCAACTATAGCAAGGTCTCTGCGTGAACCCGACACATGACATACTTACCACGTCACCGAAACCTACTAAAACTGAAACGGGTCTGGAAAAAAATTAATTCGGAAGGTGAAATTTTCCGCATGGAAAATTTAACAAATGACTCCAGTGACGAGTTATTTATTTACTCAATTCCTTGAATAGCAAATTGGATTTTTTAAATTGTAAAATCACAACATACTCTATTGATTTAAAAATTTAATTAAAAACAAACTTTAAATTTAATTTAATGGTGTAGTGGAAAACATGCTTTTCCTCAAACTTTCCAAAAAATATGCCTGTCTTTGTGAAGATGAGAGAACATCAGGTATACATACAACTGGGGAAACATGTAACACATTACCGCACACATTGCAGGCTGCACACCTTTTTTCATTTGCTCAACAAGAGACCCCAACCTCTGCCATTATACTTTTCACCACTCTGATATTAGTAAATATACCACTCAGTATAAAAATTAACAATAATGCCTAATGATAATAATGTAGTACTGTTGTGAATAACAGTTCTAACATTTTCATAAGCAGCACTCCGATGGAGTACGCACATTCGTGCTCATTCATTGCAAACTTATTTTCGTAAATACCTACACACGTCCAATAAGTATGGAAATAAACATTATGCGCATAAAAACCACGATGTGTCATGTTGTGTGTGGTTAATACTCTTGTGATAATCACACCAGTCATTACCAGAAGTTAGTACTCTTCCATGTGCTCATAAAAACATTATTATGTACATGCATATACAATCTAACCAGTTGGCTTTTTGTTGGTTGAGGATCGATAACTCATGGCGAATCTGTGTCAAATGTCACTGACTTCTCCAGCAGAGGAGTAGCAGCAGGCTGGCAATATCGCGTCAGCATGTACGCAACGTGTAAAATAAGGCTTGTTCTTTGCTCTGTTGTGTGAGCCACAAAGCTCTAGCTATATTGTTATCAAAAGAGTTTAAGTTGTCGTACTCTTTGCCTTGTCTTTAGTCTCTCGTTGCAACCAAGAACATTTTTTATCGTTTTCGTATTTATCGCAAACCGTATTTCATACATACCCCACATCAAACAAACACACAGACGTCGCTCAGGAACCTTCACGTAAACATGAGCTGTTTTTATGATGGTGGGTGGTAAGAATCGATATAGACTCTAATCATTTTTAAACAAAAACTTCCACAAAAAAATTGATGGGCGCTCTTTCCATTTTCATCACACTGAGAAATGATTGTTTTTATGTACACATTCGAGAAAAAAGGTAAATGCTTCGGCTAGATAATAAAATCCAGACGGAAGGTTGGGATTCCGGTGAAGCATGTTTTGCCAATAGCTCACGTGTCAATCTCTTATAAATTCAGAGCATACACGCACAACTAATTAACGGATTGCCTAATGAGGGATTTCTGGCTCTTGGTGGAACTTCCTAGTTGGATAAACACTATAGTGTGTGTTCGCACTGCTAATTCTGTACGTAAATTTCAATGCCAAGTTTTTCTGACTCTTGCGGTCATTGTTGGTCAAAGCTAAGGTTTTCCTAAAACATGGCGAATACTGAGGACAGAGTTGGCTGACTTGGTGCGTGTCTAGAAAAATGACGAGTTTGAGCATGGATAAACAATGATTTTCATAGAAACTCTATTACCAAAATTATGAACGCAAAGGTAAATATGTGCGCATTCGCGCACGAACGTGCCGTCATGTTTCCAACAGCGCAAAGGACGTAATATAAAACAATGAGCGAGACGTAAACTTGGACTTTGCGTTTCTTGGCAAAACGTTATCTTTTTGTAGACAATTCTCTAAACCACAACCCTGTCATATTTCACGGTTCTCTAAGTGCACAATCCTTGTTCATGAACTACGCGCGTATAAATGATATGTTGGGTTATGAGCTGCTGAGACAGACTTTGTAAATCACACTACCAACTTGTAATTTCCTTATATTAAACTTGTGTAGTATAGTCGGAAGTTGGAACGGTGTCGATGACATTTCTCTTTCAGCAATTATACAAATAAGAATTTATAGGGATTTACGATCAAGCATACATTAAGTGTTAAGCTGTTCCCTCACTCATTAAGTTTTTATTGCCCAAGAAAATTTTCAGTTCTCGACGAGATCATTTCGGGAAGCTTCGGGATTCTTAATCAAACAGTGGTCTGCTTATGTTACCTCAGGTGTCGATGACATTTCTCTTTCAGCAATTATACAAATAAGAATTTATAGGGATTTACGATCAAGCATACATTAAGTGTTAAGCTGTTCCCTCACTCATTACGTTTTTATTGCCCAAGAAAATTTTCAGTTCTCGACGAGATCATTTTGGGAAGCTTCGGGATTTTTAATCAAACAGTGGTCTGCTTATGTTACCTCAGTTAATTCGACGAGGTAAATCAATTGCATTATTTCTTTCAATTCAGTCCGTTGAATGAAAAGTTATTATATTCATACTAACGTAGTAGTGTATACTACACCAATTAATTAGTAATTATAAAATGTTTGTACCTTCGCCTAAAAGGTTTCATTGTGCATATAGGAATAAAGCATTTGCATCTCGATTCATTTNTAATTAGTAATTATAAAATGTTTGTACCTTCGCCTAAAAGGTTTCATTGTGCATATAGGAATAAAGCATTTGCATCTCGATTCATTTTGTCAGGTATACAATTATTATAATAGTTTTTCAATATTTTTAAAATATATTATTTTGCTGCAAATGTAGCGTGTTTCTGAAAATAAAAACTATTTACTAATATTTGCGAACCGACATCATAAATATCTACCGAAAGCTTGTATGAGTAGCAAGTGAAACTAGGATTTAAATAAATTCATGCTCATATTGCTTCAGTAAACGATGTAATTGCAATTAAACTCTCATGAACCACCAATTACATAAATATTATGATTATATAAACTTGTAATTACTAAAGGAAGACACAATCGTGTTTTATAAAAACAGATAAGCCATAAAATTCAGAGAGGAAGTTAGCTATTGTGTTCTCTCAAGAAAATGCAAGCTATCGAAGACAATTACACAGCAGCTGTATACTCAACGAGATAAAAGTGACACTGAAAACAATTACTCATTCTAAACCACACTATCAAACAGTAATCTTAACCTTACAGGAAAGGGAATAGAGGAACGTTAACAGAAACGCGGACTTTGACAGCATATATAGCTGTAGATCTCATCAATCATGTGCGAATATTATTATTACACTATTTCAATTGTATTGTGTAAAATACGCACACTGTCATATAATGTACCTATCTTTACCAGTGCTAAATGTCAGCGTAGCCTACATCCATGATACAAGAAGTTCGTCATATAGCGTGTTATATACACATAACATATATACATAATATGCAGCAAGTATGTAGGTTGCTTCGTAGCTTTGCTTCGTTCGTGCAGCCGCAGCCTACGGTAGACAGGACAAGGAGAGAGCAAGGGTGCAATGAACAGAGAAAGGTCAACCGTGGTAAAGCTGGATCTCTGTTTCTGTGTCACCAAGCATATTGGATTGGATCAGATTGCCAAAAATTAAGATGTATGTTTTTATATCCAACTGGATGTTGATAAAACGACGTGATGTACAACATATCTGAGAATCTGATGATAACGATGAAATCTGTATTTATTACGTTGCAGTCCCATATTCTTGAAAATCGTTATCTCATGAAGGATCCCTGTGAATACATAGGCACATCTCTACTTGAAATTACAGTCAGTTGATGTTTATTTCTGGTCTCTTCTGCATCTCTGCAGCATGTTCGTCGATAACACCCATTCTTTTAATTCATGAATTTTCATTGCATGACTACTGTAATCAGTGTGTGCCTATTACAGCCATCTCACGTAACGTGAGTAAATTGAAATCAGTCATGGACTACGACAATCAGACAAGTTGCAGCTACTGCGTGCCTACAGAATTCTGTTCAAAA
>JAHZMW010000296.1:0-16786 GCA_027743745.1 Alloscopus bannaensis
GGTGTTTATGTTAAAATTTATATGAAAATCGATGGACCCTGTCTAAAGTTATATTAAATCAAAAACAGGAAAAGACTTATCTAAAGCCCTTCGTATCTGATTGAAACTTGTTACAATGTGATCAGCCTTTTTGGAAGGGGACAAACAAAAAACAACCTTTTCTAGGTTTCCAATCGGTATCGAATAGATTCGAGTTGTTTTATTTGAAATTTTTGTTGCAATAAATAATATACAAAGCAAACTGTATTATATTTTCAGATAGGTTATTTCAACTCTCGATTTTTTTATTGCTGCGTCGAAATGTATTTAGTGGATGAAAACTGGCAAATTGATAAAAACAAAAATTTTGAATTTATTGACATAATTCCTTGAAATTTTTAAAAAGCATTTTCAAGGTTTTTGTAAACGATAAACTTGTACTGAAACCTTAATAACACAAAGTTTTCTGGTTTTATTGTTTCGGTTATATGCTGCTGTAGTGGCAATACGCCGTATTAATATTCGCTTACTAAATGTAAGGTACGTTTCTTATTATAATTTATTATTTTAAAACATCTTTCCAGTTATTGTGCTCGATGCTTGTTCAAAATTGCATGAAATATTCATTCCCGAATTAATTTTTGTTTTATTCATTTTGGGACATTTTATTCATTTTCATCCGTTTTGAGCCAGTTTAATGGTTTCCGTTCACTTTGCTGGCTAAATGGACAAAATCGTTTTCATCCATTGCTATATAACATGTCTTCTCATTATTTTAAATAATTTGTTTATATTTTATATCCAAAAGCCTAAAAGTCTAAAACCCATTTTGTCAATAAATATGGTGATTCAAGGATCATAAAGGCGTTCTAAAAAATAAACCACTATTGTTATTGTTATTTGTATTGATAATATAGTATCAGATAGATTTGCCATGGTCATTTTGTTTATAAACACGAGAATCAAGGCTAATTGTATAAGTAGACTTCATATTATTGTTGAATTAGTTGTAATATTTGCTAACTCAGCACAACAAGCAAGCTCTCCAAAATCTGACTTAGGAATTCACGGTAATCCTCAATATCGTTTTTTTCCAGCAACACTTCCTTCGAGGGAAGCAAATTCGTCGATAAGTACAAAATTTGTAGCAACCAATCCGAATACACTCCTTTGAGCCAAAACTCTTCTCAACCAGAAATGCCAACATTGCTAACGAAACGAGAACTCCAAAACCATAGAACACCACGACGACGTTGTCACTCAGAGCAAGCTTCTTGACATTAATTTGAAGCCGGGCTGCGGCACCCTGATTTTGGTCTCGAGTCAGCAGTTGCTGCCACTCGTACCACAGCCGAATCAGACCCGAGGACTCCAGCAGACCTATTCTCTTCACATGCTTCACCATGGTCCGATGCACCTTGGTGAAGGAATATCCTCGCCATTTGCTCAACGCTTGGACACTACTGACAGACACATAACGCAGGTTCCTTTCGTTGTTCCTGTGAACCTCAACGCGAAAAGTGTGCTCCAGCCCCTGAATGTCGTCAGATCGCCCCACCATTGCGGTTCCGTTACATGCAGCTACGATTTTAAGGAAGTCGAAGGTGCTCAAATCGAGATTCTGGGTGTCAAAAAGACTAGCCGGACTCCAATGCATATTTGCGAGTCTCTCCCACATTGGACGGAACATCGGACTGGCGCGCAATTTCAGGTTGAGAACTTCCTCTATAAAATCAGAGGAAAATAGAGCATTCCTTGTCGATTCCGTGCCGACGCCATGCATATTAATCCATTGACCGAGACCTTGCATCAGCAGCTTCGCGGGTGCCGAAAGCTGTGCCGTTGTATTCGCTAACCGATTTCGAGTTGGGAACAAAACAAAATTGGACTCATCCAGCTCCTCAAATGTCGACAACAATTTGGGCTGAAGAGGGGCGCAAAGGTCGACAATATTTTGACCGCAATACGCGTTAGACAAAATTGTTCCCACAAGAAGCCACACAGCAGTGACCGGGTAGAGATGTGGGAGCTCCTGACATTTTGCCCCGTTCCCATGATCCCGAAGGACTGAGAAAAGATTCACGAGACAGCGATCAGATTTCCTCATGAGGCTTCCTTTTCTTTGTCGTACATATACATGATACGCTGTCGAAATGACAAAGAGAGATCCAAGCGTTAGGACAGATACTACAACCAGGCCGACCCAAACCGGGAGTTGGAAAGCGGAGACCAGACCTCGTAGAGAAAGCAGTCCTTCGGTCGCACCGGAACAAGTGAGAAAGTCGAACGACACTGGAGACTGGATTGCAAACTCTGCAAAGTCCAAATATTTCATTCCTGCTTTCCTCCTTGTGCCTCCACTGTTCTCCAAGGCGCAGCTTGAGTTTGAAACAAGAGCCTGTCCCATTTGACAAAAAAGGCTACCAGGAAAATATTCGTCGCCAGTGGCAATCCAAACACGAGAGAATAAATTTCCGAAAGCAGCCTCAGTTCCTGTGATAGTCCAAGTAATAGGGTCGTGGCTGTAAAAGTTGGTAAGATCATCAAGGAGCATTTCACGGCTCATTTTCCAGAACAATTCCTCCCAGTTTCGGAGTCGAATAGAATTATAAGAAAGAACAACTCCAGCAAGCAACTTCATTGAGGTAATTAAATCTCGCCCTTTCACATCGGCATCGAGTAACCATAAAGCTCGAAGTTGACCAGATGAAACTTTGAAAATGAGACGGACAACTGGATTCACAGCGGACTCATCTGCACCATGGTTGTCATTGATGGGGTCATCCAAAGTCTGAGCCCAAGATCGAGAGTCCTTCACCCAAGACGAAATGAGGATTTCATACCGATCTTCGCGAAGGCGGGTGCCATACTCTCCGAAGTACGTAACCCGTGGATTTGTCAAATTACCTTCATAATTCAAGTGATCGTGTTTACGGGTCGGCTTCAACAGGACAAAAGTCGCAGGCAAGCTTCTTGCATATACGTCTGATGTGAGAGATTGATACTTCCACTTGGCGCACGGAATGATGAACACTCGGACGAAGCAAGGTTGTCGGAGGAATGGTCGAGGACTAAATTTGAATTCACTTTCATTCTCCTGCAAAAAATATCCCGTTGTACCGCAGTAAAGAGTAGCCCAAGGAACAAAAATTGTGGATTTCCAGAGCAGAGCTGAACGGATGAGAGGAATGTTTGGAAGTGGTTCAAAGTCGGGCTCGAACACCTTCACATTGGACTGTGAGAGGATAATGTGATCACCGGACGCAAAAAAGTGGTAAGTGACGACATGCACCGCGCATGGTTGGAATGGTGTCAATGCGACATTTAGGTCGAGTTTCAAAGTTTCCAGTCGACATTCGTTGATAGAAAAAATGGAACCTATAAAAACCAGTGAAGCAGCAACTTTTAATTGATTCTCCATTGTTGATTGTTGTTGATGTATACAGTGTATTCCGAGAGTTGGTAGAGACAAAGTGTTGGCAATGGTTGAGAGTCGTCTGGGTTTGAGGCGGAAGAAAACGAACAGCTTAAATACGTTGAAGTGGCAAGTAGCGTGTCGTATTGTTTTCCACGCCCAACAGCAGCTATCACATAACGTTATACGGTAATACGATACAAATTTTTAATTACAAAAACATTAAGGACACCTGTAGAAATATACTTCCATACCAACTATGTGAGTATGATTAACCTAAGTATTTGGTATTAAATGGTAAAATACTTTGACAATATATTTTTGCATAGTCAGATTGAAGCATATACTGACCAAGGAAGTTACCCGTTTAAAAGGAGAATAAAAGGCGACGTCGTGAATTATTTCCGTGTCCGTTTTTAAGACACATAATGAGAAAATCCTAAAATCAAAATTGTCAGCGGTTAATCAATGATCAGGAACAGTTTACAAACTTATGTTGTATATAACTGAAATGCCTTGGGTTCATGATGTGCAAAAATGTGTAAAGGGATTGTATGAGTATGTTAGTAAATATTATTTTATGTAAAAATTATTACACACAAGAACCGCAGGTTTTATTATTTAAAAAATTATTAACATAGGCACGCAATAGACATCTCAGAAAGAGTTGCTTCAGCGGAATGTCACCTCGCTAAAATGACAACTTTTTCCAGTGAACCGTCTTATTAGCTCGAACACCAAAATCTAAAAATCTAGTTTAGTCTAAAAATTATTGTTTATATTCAATCTCAATTTAATAGATAACACACATTGCACTGTTAAAATGCAGCTACACAATCAGCAAGTAAAGCGAAAATTCAAAAATCTGCCTGCTCATCCTGCAAGTTGCTTGCAGAAGCACATTCTGCAAATCGACCAAAAATAAAGAAGTACCTTTACAAAATAACGAACAATATGTGTTATTAATTTTCGATGACGTGTATTTTCATTATACTAAAAATCCCATTTACATTAGATAAGCTTTAGCATTCAATTTTTTTAAATTTACAGCTGGGCATCCAACAAACTCAAGTTTTATAGAGCAAACTTACCTAACATAAAATTCTCACTTTTAATTATTTAATGACAAACTTTATATAGAGTTTCGATATCCAAGAGAAACTAACAAAAAATTGTTTTCACAGACAAGTATGGGTTATATCTTCATATACAAAAAACCCTTACATTACATTTTTTAAGAAAAATATGAGACATCGTATTTACACAGCAAGTGGATTTTGTGCAACATGGATCACTTGAACAGCAACCCTTGAAGTGTTTCTACAACTACAGTTTCTTCTCCAGCAAGACGCAATCCGCCCCAATCCGTTTATGACACCAATCTTTTCCACAATGAATGCCAGGGTTGCCGCGGAAATAAGGACCAAATAGCTGTAAAATATGACGACAGCGTTGTCGTCTAAAGCGATCTTTTTAACGGGAACACTAAGCCGGGCTGCCATTCGTAAATTAGGGTCCTGAGTGAGCAGCCGCTGCCAATCATACCACAACTCAATGAGACCTGTAGAAGCCAGCCGATTGGTATTTTCGACTGCTTTTATCAAGGTTCGATGAGTGTTTACATACGAATAGCCTTGCCATTTTTGCAGAACCCGCTCAGTACTGACAGATACAAACCTTAAGTTGTCTTTGTTTTTATTATGTACCATAACGCGGAACGAATGCTCCAAACTTCTGATATCTTCAGTTTGTCCCACCATTCCCGTTCCATTACAATCCGCCGCCATTCGAAGAAAGTCCGGAGTGTCTAAATTTAATGACTTGTCCTCAAAAAAACCTTTTGGTCTCCAATGCATTGCTTTAAGCCGGTCCCACATCTTGTTCGTCGTCGAGCGAGAATATTGCTGGATTTTAATAAGTTCTCCCAAAAAATCCGAATACCGTACTTCATCATTTGTAATAACAATTTTGCTCATTCCATGAGAGAACAGCTTTCCCAGAAATGTAAACGGTGTTTCCGTTTTAGGTTGGTTGTTTCTGGTTGGTAGCAGCGTCAAATTTGAGTTCACCAGTTCACCAAACGTTGACAAAAGTTTGGGCGGGACGGGGGCCGTCAAGTGGACAATATTCTGGCCGCAATACGCATTGAACAAAATGGTTCCCACAACAAGCCACGAAGCAGTCACCGGATACAAGTGGACCAACTCCCGACACTTGGAGGCGACTCTACTGCTTTGTGCGAGCAGAACGTTGAGTAAGCTTACGTAACACCGATCTAATATCCCGCCTCGTCGTACGGCTTTATTGTAGCTAATCGACATGATAAAAAGTGAAATCAGGGTGACGCCACATGTGATAGCCAAGTTGATCCACACCTCCAACTGAAAAGAGGATACCAAACCCCGTAAAGAAAGGCTCCCATGTTTGGCTCCGGAACAAGTGAGAAAGTCAAACGATATGGGCGACTTTATTGCAAACTCCGCGTAGTTTGATAGCTTCAATTCGGTGGACCTCGAGATGTAAATGGCTTCTCCAACTTTAGCCAAGACGCAGCTCGAGTTTTGTACAAGTGCCGTTCCTATCTGACAAAACAGGCTGTCGGGGTAATACTCGTCATCCGCAAACCAGCGACTTGAGTAAATTTTTCTGGGGTGAACTGGAGTGAGATGGTTGGATATCCCAAGATTCCATCCAGCCGCTGTAGTGTGCCAGGTGACATGGTCGTCCACAAAATCACCGTTAAAATCCTCCTTTAATATTTCGAGACTTAATACAGCGGACAGGAACTTTTCGAACATTGTTTCCCACTTTGGGATTGTGTTTTCTACATAGAGTAGATTGGAAGGCATCAACCCTTCCGCCCATCCACTTCTTTTCGGCAGACTGTCAAGTATGCAAAGACTATCTGGCTGACCAGAAGTGGTTAAAGAGACGGTAAAAACAAAACGAATGATTGGGTTTACTGCAAACTTTTCTGTACTATATTCCTCCAAAAGATCCAGCTTCTGTGCCCACGACTTTGAATTATTGGGCCAAGAAGTAATGAGAATGTCATATCGATCTTCTTGTAGTCGAGTGCCAAACTCAGAGATGTCAATGGGTTTTTTCGAATCCAAGTTTAACCTCAAATATCCACGAGACACCCTCAGTAAGTCGAAGCTGTGCGGTAAAATCCCCACCGGGGCGCCAGTGAGGTAGCGCCATTTTGTACATGGAATGGTGAATACACGTACGAAGCAGAGTTGGCGGAGAAATGGGCGTGGCGGAAATTTAAAGTCGCTTTCATTCTCTTCCAAAACAAATGGCTTGATTCCGCACGCAATTTGGGCGAAAGGAACCATCATCGTAGTACTCCATCTTAATTCTGATCGGATGAGTGGGAGGTGTAAAAGGGATTGGAAATCAGTCTCAAAGGTTTTTAACTCAGAACTGTTTTGAATAAGGATGTTAGGCAAAGGAAACCACGTTGCGTGGATAAAGTGGAAAGTAATTGTGTGAATTGTGCACGCCTCAAACGGACTCAGGACGAGGCTAAGATTCACTTGGGGAAAATCATTTTGACATTTTGTAGCAAAAAATGGGGATGCAAAGAGGAGCAAACAAATTTGAAATGTCAATCGTCGACTCATTATTATCAATACCTTCAGACAGTACGCCTTTCTGAGTTCTCTGGGTTTTAGAAAGGTCTGATGCACGATATCCAAACAACGTGCAATTTGTCGGAGCCTCATTCCTTGAGTTAGACTACTCAGCTGTAATTATGCTGCATTTAATGTGTAAATCGTCCGTCTCTCTGTTCACCCATATGATGCACAGCACTTCGACTTTCAAAGTCGTAAAACCACATCACTTGACGCTTGCTTGGATTTTCCTTGTAAAAATATTTAATTCCGCAACCACTACAATGCTAACATATATTTTCCTTCCTGCTTTTATCGCGAATTAATTCCAGTTATAGAAGCCGGTTTTGCCTTATATGGCCAAAGCTACAAAATGGTGTTTATAATATTAAATTGAATATTCAATAAGTAGCAATTTTCATAACTCATGCGGCAATCTTTTTAAGTAATGTTTTATACTTGCTAATAAGGTTTTTTTTTGGCTAATTTGAAAGATTGATTAAAGCAGTTTTATAAATCATTACGGTGATGAATGTACCTCAGACCCATGCCGATGTGAGAAAAGATTGAAATCTGCCGAATCTACTCTCTCTAGCATTTTCGTTTCAATAAATTTTATTTAATAAAGTACCGTCACATAAGCTAACGCTTTCTAATATATTATATTTGGTATCTGAGAAAATATTCAAACTTGGTTATATAAACATATAGGTAGGCAGGGTATAATATTCAAACAACAAACGTGCTGTCTAATTTACGACACCATGGCATAGTCAAACGCCTAGCCATGCTATGCTGACATTAACAATTCTAGTGCAAAGCACACGTTCTATTCAACCTTCACAGGTAAAGCGCCAGTCTGGACAATAATGGCGTTTCCTCGTCGAATCAAAAACATGAAATTTTTGGCAAAAAAAAAACAAAGCGAACGTTTATGCTATGCTGACGATAACAATTTTATTTAAAAACATTTACCCCTTTGGGTGCATTTTACCGAACCTACAAAAACCATAAACCGTGTTTACAGTTTATAGTTTATAGTTCACGAAAAACGTTAAAAAACGTTAAAAACGACGACGCAATTCGCCCATTTCCCAATTGAAGTGAATGTGCTCTTCTAGATGCAAGTCAGTCTGTTTAAATTGGAACTCGGTGGGGCGTTTTGAAATTGGAAGAACAAGTTTGCAATAATAAGTCGTAGTTTTTAGTCTTGTGTAGTGTAGTGTAGTTGTGTTGTGTAGTCTTGTGTAGTTTCTTGTTTCAAAAATCGAATTGTCTGTATCGATTCCGCACCTGATATAGCGGCGTAAAAAAGCTAATGTTTTAATCAGTCGAAGTAACTTATTCGTCGTCTTACATACCATATACCATAAATGTTTTTCACACGCCCTGTAGCCAAATACACATTGTTCCTTTGTCACGGTTTATATATCATCGAAACCTAATTTTTTTAACGAAATGTTGAAACATTTAGATTGGCAAAACAATCACATCGAAAAAATGCACTGAATTTAATAAAATATAATAAATGTTCAGAATATTTTTTATTAGTGCCATGTAGTTTTAAATTGTGTATTATTGATTAAATTTAAATCTCATGCACCAAAGCATAATTAATTTGTGTTATATATGTGACGTTCAAAAGTATAAATTACACAGATACTTGAAGCATGTTGAATTTTCAAAACCTAACAATACTCGATGACAAAACCACTGTTTGGGTCCCCTTAAGTAAATTCTGTCGCCCAAGATTTACTCTTTAACTGTGCACGGAGCTACACTAATGAATTTCGTGGTAGGAGTTGTTTGACGTCTACACTTCTTTCTCCAATTGGATACAATGCAGCCACACCCAATTTTAAAACCACTCTTTTCCACTAAGAATGACAATATTGCCGCCGAAATGAGGACCAAGTAACTGTAAAATATGACAATGGCGTTGTCTTCTAACGCGATTCTTTTTACGGATCTACGAATCCTCGCTGCCGCGCCATAGTTTGGGTCTCGAGTGAGCAGTCGCTGCCACTGGTACCACAATTCAGTGAGTCCTGACGAGGCCAGCAGCCCTACCCTTTTGAGATGAGGGACCATCGTTCTGTGAGCGGAGACAAAAGAGTAGCCCCTCCATTTCCTCAGTGCTTGCTCTTTACTGACTGATACAAAGCCCAAATTTCGTTTCCTGTTTTTGTGTACTGCCACCCGGAATGAATGCTCCAAGCTTAGAATGTCATTAGTTCGTCCCACCATTGCTGTTCCATTGCAGGTAGCAACAATCCGGAGAAAATCGTTTGTATCCAATCCCATGGCTTTGTAATCGAATAAGCTCTCCGGTCTCCAGGCCATGTCGCTAAGCCGTTCCCACATCGAGTTGATGGCTGGGCTGCGTCTCTGCTTCAGCGTTATGACCTCCTCCAGCAAGTCCGAGTACTTGATTTTTTTATTTCCGAATTGTGAGTCGAGCCCCCCACTCAACCAGCTTGCAAAACCGTGAGCGGCCAAACTGTAGAACAACGAGACGTTTGTCGACCGATTTGAAAAAGTATTTCTAGTAGGAAAGAGAGCAAAATCGGATCCCGCCAGGTCTTTAAATGTTGTCAGCAATTTTGGTGGGATCGGGGCGTTCAAGTCGACAATATTTTGACCGCAATAAGCGTTAAATAAAATCGTCCCCACAAGAAGCCACACGCCAGTTACTGGATACAAGTGAGGCAGATCTCTGCATTTGGAGGCGACTCCATTTCCTTGTGCGAGAAGAACGGTAAGTAGACTCATTTGACACCCTCCAATTTTTCCTTCCCGTCGGACGTCTCGGTTGTAGAAAACGGACATGACAAAAAGAGAAAGTAGCGTGACGCCAGAAGCGACTCCAAGGTTGAGCCATACAGAAAATTGATAGGCGGATACCAAACCTCGGAGAGACAGTCTTCCGTCTCTGGCCCCGGAACAAGTGAAAAAGTCAAAGGAAATTGGTGATTGTATTGCAAACTCGGCGTAGTCTAAAAGTTTCAACTCGACATTTTTCCAGACATGGATGGTTTCTTTGACCTTAATCAGGGCACAACTCGAGTTTCGGACAAGTGCCAATCCTATCTGACAAAAGAGGCTATTGGGGTAATACTGGTCATCAGCAAACCAACGGCTGGAATGAATCCTTCCGGTGCTAATTGACAACCAAATATTTTTACTCTGTGTCGACGATGTCCAAGTAATGGGGTCCACGAAGTAGGCATCACCGATGTCCTCTTTTAGTACGTCGTGGCTTAATTCGGTGGACTGCAGCTTTTGAAATAGAGTTTTCCACATTGGAACTGGAGTTCGGTAGAATGAAAGAGCTAAGCCAGTGAACATCTTCAAACCCATTTTTACCCCGGTTCCGAGCGGTTGACCATCAAGCATCCATAGAGCGTCAGGATGACCTGGAGTGAATGTGGATACCTCGAAAACAAGACGAATGACAGGGTTCACCGCAAAATTGTCGCCATTTTTGTAATCCCCGTCGACAGCCTCATCTAGACTTTGAGCCCATGACTCCAAGTTCTTGAGCCAGGAAGTGAGGAGGATGTCGTATCGATCTTCGCGAAGGCGTGTGCCGTACTCTCCTTTGTCGACGTATCTTTTAGAATCCTTGTGTACATTGTCGTATCTTCTGGATGGACTCAGCAAGTCGAAAGAGCCAGGCAAGGTGCTTGACATGGAGGGAAAGAGGAACCGCCATTTGGTACATGGAATGATGAACACTCTGACAAAGCAGGGTTGCCGGTAGAATGGCTTCGCTGGAAATAAAAAGTTGCTACTCTCCTCGTCCAAAATGAATGGTTTGATTCCGCATGCCATTTTAGCCAAGGGGACTGCCATCGTGGTACTCCATCTGAGTTCGGAGCGGATCAGTGGCAGATGGGAGAGAGATTCGAAGTCAGGCTCGAAGGTTTTTAGTTCGGAGCTATTTTGAATAGTGATTCCAGGAAATGGGAACCATGTTGCGTGGATAAAGTGGAAATTGGTGAGATGAATCGTGCATCGCTCAAATGGACCTATGGCGAGGCCAAGATTTACCAGGGGTAAGTTGGTTTGACATCTTGCAAATAGGAATATTGCAGATAGGAATAACAAGAAAAAGTGTGGGTAGCCGTTTGATAGCCATTTTAATCAATTTTTTTACAGCAGCGAATAGACATTACTGGAGCCAGGATTCTACTAAAAAGTATGGTGCAATTGGAATATGATACAAGTAGTCGGCTTCTCGTCGGCTAAGTTTGAAAACGACTACCTAGGATTCCACTGCATTATTTATAATTAATTTGGAAAATGTTTGATTACACAATTGTATTCGCCTCAAACGCCCAGAACACGGTTAAGGTGCATTTCACTTACTGTGCTGTTGCGCCCATTTACACTTACTACGACGACATTCTAGCGTGTTCCGTCACTTGACAAAAGTTTTTAAAAATAAATTTCAGGAATATTCAAAGAACACAACGTATACGCTATTTCTTATTTTATTAAATAAAAATTCATGATTTTAGTTGTTCCGGAAACAAATCTACTTCCTAAAAATTTTGATAACAAATGATGAGAGCAGCAAGACTAGTGCTAAAACTACGCGAGAATTACAGCTACTTAGCATCAGGTTTTCCCGTGCTTATTCAAATTATACCGTCGCCAAGAACCAGTAAAAAGAAAGCTGATATCGGGCATTCGTCAATTTATTCAAGTAGAACACAAATCTGCTTAAAGTTGAGCATGCTAAAGGGCGTGAAAATGAAGCCAGCTTGAAAATAAAATGCAACGTCGAATCTGCTAAGACCAGCACGCAAGGCGCGAGGCAAGCAAGAGCACGTGAATATTGTCTACGGCTTTTTCTTCGTGCTTCTTTTCGTTATTCCTTCGTTAAGAACGACTAAAAAGGGAGCTGGTATCGGGCGTAAAAACTTATGCGGTATGTCGTAACAATGCGCCATTTTTGCACTTCACATTGAAAGTATTTTGTTTTACGAATACAACCCGTGTCCAAGAGAATAAGTTCTGTTCATGGTTAAATAACTGTTGTTTAGTTTGAGTTAATTATAAATTGGTTAAGCTTTCCACAACACCATTTGTATGCTAATTGATCATTATGTCTGATGTCAAAATTATGTTTGCCGCAACTCATGTAACAATGTCATCTGCATCTAAGGATAAAGTAAAGGGTTTGCAGAATTACCCAGTGACAAAATTAATCTAGCATGCTCACCCGCGAGGTGGTGAACCGGGGTGGAAACCGCGCGAGAAATTTGAATGCGCGTGCGAGCCTTTTGCAAAGCAACACTTGCAAAAGGTTGACTGTAACAATGCAACATTCTGACTTTGCATTTTTCCTCTTGTTGTAGCATGACCGTTTTATGTTTAGCAGCGAAGGAGTCTTATCTACCAAAACTCCTGCAGACCTGGAATCTGCAGACTTCCTAATACTTTTACTCACATACAAAAATATCAACTAATTACATATCTAATGTAAATCATACGGTAGCGGGTCATTTCCCCGGAACCATTTCCGAGGATAATTCCCTAGGGACATTTCCCAAGTGCACATTTTTCTGGATGTACGTTTCCCTGGACAAATATTTCACAGAGAGAAATTTTCCTGGAAGGACATTTACGGTGAAAAGACAATGTTACTACCCAAGTTATTGACCATGAAGTATTTACGTTTTAAAATCCTGGGTATTCATTGATAAAAGTTACATACACAACACTGAATGGAACAGAATGATAGCTCATCCTGTGTAAACGAGTATGTTATTAGCCGGGGGATTGCCTGCAACGCTTCAGCGAAATCGAAAAGCAAAACGTTCCAAAGCAGTCCCTTTGTGCTCCATCATTTGTGCTCGAGATCCCAGAGAAGTTGAGGAAATTGCAGCAGCTTCAGTGTCACTAGACAGTTTTGGTGCAATGCGCTAAATAACTCGCAAATTAAGTACTTGACAGGCAAGAAGCTGAGGAGTCGGATTTTTGCTCTGAAGCACGATGTTTCATTGAGTGTGAACCGGGAGTTTTGGTGAAGAAACTGGAAAGCTTATCGACTAGAGGTTGGAAGTCGAAGCTCCGTTATAGTATCGTGGTAACGTCAATCTTGAACAATAAAAGTTCTAGAGGTTGTTGAGGAAGTTCAAACTCTGTTCGGAAACGGAAGTCTCTTGCCGCCACGCCACCTCCTCCATGTTCGGAAGTAAACTGGCTATTATTTTACAGAGAATATGAAGCCTGGCGCTTTATTTGTTCAGTTCGTCTTCAAAAAAATGCCAAGCCAAATTCTCCGCCCAACCATTTTCTTTACACAACATAATATGTGAAACAGGTGTGCAGCAATTGAGCCGACTCCTGCCGAATGCTGGTTGCCGAACCTGTTACATGCATTAATGTGGTGTAAAGGAGGTGGTCGCGTGGAGAACTGTACAAACTGTGTGTAGGTGATATTGTGTATTTTGTTTACGTATTGTTGTGTTCACAAACAACGTACACAATATCACTTACTCACAAACAGTATGTACAGTATTACTAAAATGCCATACATGTACACAAATATTTCTTCCTAGACTCTGCATATACTCTCTCCCAGCCAATTGTACAACTGGAAAAACCTCTGGGACTTATCAAAGACTGCGGCGTGACTCTAGCCATATCAAGAAGAGAACCTCGGGATTGGGTAAGCAATGCTACAGAGCGATATTAACATTTAGACAGCAAATATTTCACGACAAGTTTGAATACAACGCTGATCAATACCAACATATTTGTTTTTACGTTTAGGAAAAAACAAGCGGCTTCAAAACGTTTTACAAAATTGATCCAATACGTTTTCCAGTTGCTCAAAGGGCAATTTTCCATGGAAAACGCAACTCTGGAAAAGATCTAATGAACTCCTCATTTCCAGCTACAATACACTGCGACTCTCAACAATACTACCTTCACACCCGTGAAATTATTGGGGTTTCGTACAAACAACGATTCCTGCAAAACTGCCAGGTCTATCTGCACATACCACCCACAGGATGCAAGCGGTGGATTATTCAAAACTCTGACGTCTTCAATTTATTTTTTACCCTTGCCATTGGAATCATTGAAGATAAATCAGAATTAGGCTATAAACGTTCCGCGAAGACGAACAGTAGAGAGCTTCAATTTTTCATAATGGTCACGGATACGTCTAGCTCTGAAAGCGTCCCAACTCTGCTCACCGCATACTTCAATTCAAGAGTGCAACAACCATACGCCCTTTTAATCAAGATGAGCTCAGTGGAACATACCAGTCGGCACGAAATTGTCTCCATCGCTTTTATGATGTGTCACATATTTCAGAAGGAACTCCTCAAAGAGTTTGCGCCACGCTATTTTCAGGCAGAGATACCCTTAAGCCCAGCTCTTTATTCGTACGCTCCAAAACACATATTCAAATACTTAGATGTAGACCTGTCTTCATATAAACATTCCCGTGATTTGGCAGCGGACCCGAGGACATTTCAGCATGACTTGGTTTGGACATTACAGTGTACGGAATGCGACCACACTTCACACAGCGAGCATGCAAGGCAAGTACACACAGAGGTTTTGAGTGTGTACAAAGCGTAAGGTTTGAGAAGTATTCGCTATTGTGAGCGAGGAGATTGTGTTAGGGTAAGTAATACACTATGTTTAAAGCTATGACAGACATCATGTAGCTTAGTTCGGTAGTAAAAAGAGTCAGTGTAGCTCTGGAAAGAAGAGAAGCAGCATCGTTGTCTCGATCATTCCGCATCTTCTTGAGAAGCACGCATCCGTCCTCCATTTTGTATTGTGGAGCGACATGGTCATCGGGCTTAAGTAATAATGCGCATAGGGCTACCGGTATACCAAGGAACCTGAGGACTAACACTGTTGTTATAAGCAATGGGTTAATGATGGCAATTTCCGGAATGAAAAGCAGAGTTTTGGAAATTTAAAAACCAGCGTAAAAACTGTTCTACTTCAAATTCTTTTCCCAAACTCGACGTTCTCGTTGATGAACTACGATCCTTTCCGTATGCCTTGTGCTAGCTTGAGTCCCACAATGTACATAATTTCCAGCTCCGTCGTCCAGTCTCTTTATACCTTTCAGGACGCGGGCTTGTCATTCGTGACTTGCGGCGATAAGCCGAAAGCAGGCTTATTATCGCTAAACGGCTACGTCTCCGCGTTTGATAGAGCAACTTGGATTTTACTTCTGATTACCGCGTGGATTTCCAGTGCTGTCATTGAGTGATTCAAAAAAAGGCGTCGCTGTCGGCAGACATTTGCCTTTTTGCCCTTTGTAATTCTCCTGGAGCAGGGCTCCAACAAAGTGTCAAAAGGTTGTAAGTTGCTATTCGGGATTTGGATTCTCGTCGGAGTTGTCCTGTCGAATGCATACAAAGGGGATAATATCAACAAACTCATTTCGCCGCTTCCCACGGATCATATGGACACCTTTGACAAACTGATTGCTCAAAATTTTAGTATTTACGCCAACTTCAACACCTTCGCAACCAGATTTTTCGATGACGCGTTTCAACATGTTTGGCGTGAAAAGAGTGATCTCGTTTCTGCACTGAAAATGATGATAAAAAAATTCAATTATATTTCAAGTAATAGTACGGTGCCAGATGTTTGAATTGATTTCGTTCAACTGAGCGTTTTTCACACATTTTTGAAGTCCAATGTTACCGACAAAATAACAGAGACAGTGAGTCAATTACTGCCCAGGCTAATAATTCCGAAGACGAAAACTGAGTTGTACAGTTTCAAGGACAACTTGCTGAGCGTAATATCGAAATGTAACAAGAGCGCATTTGTTCAGTCGGATGTCAAAGTGAGGATTTGGAGCAGGTCACTAAAGACACTGTTGACACAATCGAAGGAAGGACGCTTTGAATCTCGACCGGCGATGGTAATCAGTAAAGAAACGCTTGGAAGCACTTACATTAATTGGAAGTTTGAGAGATTTCTGATTCCAGAAGATGTACTCTCAAAACGCATGCATTCAATAGACCACTCCGGGCTGTACTCCACGTGGATCGCACGACAACGCCATTGGTGGTCTGGTCAAAAGCAGTCGGATTACATTGAAAGGCTACAACAGATTTCCAAACGTGGACTGTCGCTGCGTGACAATGTCCTCGTCATTTTTAGTTTACACATGTCCATGATGTTAGTACCGATTTGTATATTCTTGTTTGAAATGCGCTTTCTCTTTTACAAAATGGCTCGCTTTGCTGTAGTCGCTACTTTAGCACGTATTGCGCAGTATACAAATAGGTTATTGACGTGTCCTTTAAGAGGCATTCATTCCTGTGCTAGTGTTACCTGTGCAAAATGCTCAAGTTATTGATGTGTGAGTAATATGTTGGGACTTTTGTGTCTAGAGTGTAAGTCTCTAATGTGTACTATTTTTTACGTAAGCTATATGTGTTTGTTTTTAACTTTCAAAAATGTTCAACGATATTTGTCTAATTCAAAATACCGTTACAATTGTAGCATTAGAAGTAATGAATGAATTTACGATTTGGACTACATTGTTTTTAAGTGAGTTGTCCAATCGATTACCCAAGTATGCAGAGCATAAAACATTCATAAAACGTAACCATTCTGCGGCGATGAGCATATAGCGAGCAGAGTTGAGTGATATATATTTCTACATAGAATATTAGCACTGTTGGAGGTGTGTGATGGGCAAACAAGCACGGGTTGGTAAACTCACCACCAACAACTTATTTATTTCATTCACAGCTTTGGATAATTTTTT
>JAHZMW010000297.1:0-58430 GCA_027743745.1 Alloscopus bannaensis
ACGGTAAACTTTCATGCATGGCCTTGACTGGTGTTTGACTTCTTTATATTTAATAATATAGTTTAGAGTTCAGTGGGCTTTGGCTCCGTACAATTCAGTTTTAGTTTCACTGAGAACCGGTTGGCGGACAGAATGAAATGGAATCAAACATTGTTTTATTTTCAACATCCATTACAAATTCGATTAATGTTTACAGTTGAACGTTATAAAAAACAAATTGCCATATATTTATTGGACATTCTTGGAGTTTTTGTTGGAGAACCGGCACCTACCAGGGATTACTGAGTCTCAGGTGTAACTTCATGGGGAATTAAGCGGATGACCTATGTGCTACAGCCCTTTCACAGGCATCTGCTCTCATCTGGCCGCCGTATTGGAGAGATTATCTTACAGATGTGGCCATACTCGTATTCTATTCGATCTATGAGTCGGGTTCTGTTATTGTTGATGATGTCTGGCGTGCTTTAAATAGATGTATGTCATGGTCATACATCATACATGGTCAGATGGTATTCTATTGATCGTTATGATTCGAAATTCGAATTCAATTTTTGCACATACCTAAATAATTAGTGGTTGTGGAAAATCGATGTGATGAGTATATTGTGTTTACTAAAGACCTTGCAGCAGGAAGAGCATCAGCACGAAGTCACGGTCAGCATATGCGAAACTGATTTTTTGCAGCATTATGGGGCGAAACGTATGTGTATACTTGGACAGAAGAAAGAAAGCTGCATACATTCCAGTATTTACACACCCCACTTCACTTAAATTCCATTCGAATACATCTCGAGTTCTCTGGCTCCAGGATCATCGTTTGGTGAGATTGTTTGAAGATCCGACTCTCACTACGGAGGCAATTTATTTTTAACTCCAGCAGATTTAGTGCTTAGGATTCACTATTCACTTTGGAATTCTAGAAGAAATGCCGGATCCGGATGTGGTGAAGAAAAGAACAAAGAACAGATTGTCTGCTCTTGCATTGTTTGTCTGTACGTTGGAGCACAAACAAGAGGCATTCATTTCGTTCCCGTTTCATTGCATTTTGTTTTCTTCTTTTTCCTTTTTTTTTCTTGAAATCTCGAGGTAAGGGTAAAATTCAGTAACGACTTTCTCTCTCTCTCCTTTTTTCCGTTAGTGTCTTCTTTTCCGGCGTATTTATGTAGGATTATTCGAAAGTTTTAGCATACACCGCCGACTTTCTTGGTAGGGTTTGTTTTGACATTGAGTCATTTCACCATTCCAATGAAACACGGACCCATTTTTCGTGAATGCCACTGCGGCTTGTGAAGAAGCTTCATTCGTATCTAAACTAAATTACGAAGGAAAGCCTGAAATGACCAATACACTTTCGTAGTTGCAGCAAATCATATACACCAGGCCCATACATAGAATGCAAACTGTTTAGAAGGCTTCCGTACGTGTACTTAAATGGATCCGCTTTCGATAATGTGAATCACGGCTGGTGTCGGATGTTTGCTCCAATTCTGTTTCAAACTGTACCCTGGTAGATAATATGCAATTCTGTTCGTAATAAAAATTAGTACGGGAACACATGGTTAAATATTTCATCAATACATAGGCATCATTGCTTGTCATCTTTGAACTAAAAGCGAAGGGCTGTATAGGGGATCGAAGAATTCTGCTTGAAGCGTATGAGTACGTGGCTTGGTTTTAACGTTGCCCCTTCAACTTTGTATATCTCTGACGGATGAAAGCACTGCGAATGTAGAAGCAGTTTTATTATGGTGACTATTGCTGACACATTGTTATATATTAACTATTCCAAGAAAGTCGTCTGTCGTGCATCAGGAATGGTTTGCTGATAGTTCTCTGCGAGCAGCTACATACATGAAGCAAAATTTTGAACTCCGATATGTGCTGCACTTATTATTAATAAAAACTTGAATGTGAGAGGCAAAGAATTCGACCTCGATCTAACTCTGACGTAAACGATGATTTTGTCACGCCTATCAAACCAACAAAATACTTTATGGAATTCTTTAAATTATTATTGCTTCAAGTTTGTTTTAGTTAGATACTCTTGTATTCTAATGGTGACCAAGAACGAAAAGTGATTCCTACGCTTTCACCACGACGGTTTTGGTATTGTCTCAATTGTTGGCTTTTGGAGGATGTGGGGTGATTGGTTAAATGTGTTTTCCTCATGTGCCATAAAATAACAACTAGATGGGTGGGCTAATGCCACGGTTATCCACAAACATTCGTTTCCAGCTCGGTTCGCACACAGTCGTTTCGGATTTAGGATACGTACGTAACATATACAGATACATCAGTTGCTTTGCCATGTTTATTTGGATCTTAACGGCGTGATATGTGCGTCTTTGTGCAAAGCAAGTGGAGGATGCTGGCCAAGCGCCAAACAATTCACAAAAATATTTTTTTTTACCAAGGTTGGCTTCTCATTTTTCCAATTTTTCACAATATGATTCCCTTCCCACGAGTGAGATGTATAGAAAAGGAGGTGAAAAGCATTGTGGAGGGAATCAAAACTGGACGTGCGTCATAATACTTCAGTTTGATTGCAACTCACATGCATGGAGTACAACCGAGAGTTTGCTTGGTGGAAAGTTGTGTTTTCTTTCAACTTTGTATTATGCTGGGGCAAATCCCAGATTTTCTCCTCCCCATCGCTTTCTCCTCATTGTTTGTTGTTATTGTGTTATTGAATAAGCCTGCTTGGGTATTGTGTAAAGATATAGGTGGACTGATGATTTTGCATTGTAGAAGCGTCTGCCGTTTCTCACAACAAAGGCAGCAGCGTGATTCACATTATCTTAGAAATGTAAATTGGGTATAGCAATATGGCACGACTTTTTCCCATAAAGATCTGGATGGAAGATCAATTCGCAAAGTTTCCTTTTTACTGCACAGCATATTGTGTATCAGGTTTGCGTTATGTCACATTTCAGAAAAGAACTCAACTCAAAATGTTTAACACGAAGTTTTTGTACTGCTGTCGAAGGAGAAAGCAGGTTCTTATTCGCTGGAAATGGTACTGTTAAAGGCACATGTGGACGTGTTTCTTTCAACATTTCACTGCATGTACTACTGACTACACTAAATGTGAAATCTTTTTCGGACTCTTTAAGATTTCTTTGGAAAGCAGATGGATGAAAGGGGAAAAGGGAAAGTTTGCTTTTATAACGATTGCTATAGAGTGGTAAATGAGTTCACGGGCTGAGCGGCAAGCTGAGATGTAAAATGGTTGTACACTCGGATACATTATGTTGCTCCTGTAGTATTTGTAAAATGCTGCAAGCCTGCTTGCCAGAAGTAACCAGCCGAAGTCAGATTGTGGCATCTTTAAGACGAAATACAACAGTGATGTTGTATTCTCATCGTATTTTAAACTATTATAAATGCTCACAAGGCTGCGCAGAGTTCAGAGCACATTTACACACCATATTGTTGTATATCACTGGAACAGAGGGCTTCAAATTACGTAAATGCATACAAAGATTATAGGTACACGCGTTGTATCGTAAGTTTTTTCTCGCGACGGTGACTGTTAAGAGTTCGGTAGACATGCTGTTTGAATTTATTTTACAGTGTAATGGGTGACTAGGCGGAGACGGGATAGAGGTCGAGGGTGTATTTAATGTCTGTTTGGATTGGTATATTACAGGTGATTCAATTTTCTAGGTGAATTATAGATATGTTGCAATATATTTTTGTTTAAAAAACTTGTATCAATATCTCTCACACTATCTGTCACTTCACAGTACCTGGAATCGACGCATTAAAAATGTCGCTCAAGAACAGCCAACTTGTGTTTCAAAGCTCAAAAATACGCATTCTCCATTAATGTATTACACGGAATTGAATGACATGCTGGCTGAACTCTTTAGAGAGTTTTTGACAGATCTATTTTCTTTTAGCTTGTAGTCCTATCATCTACGACCCAGGATATTTCGGATTTTTTTAAAAAAATCTTGTTATAGTGAGGACAGACAGACACCTGGTTCTGCCAGTTAGGAAATTGTTTGACTATTGGTAGTCTCTGTTGAATGGTTGGAAGAGTTTTATTTTTGGTAACAATAATCTATGTTGCCGCTTCTATTAGATCGCATTGGAGACGCGATGAGAATAAAGTTCTGTGAAATGAGCAACAGCCAAGGCGGTTAGAGTTAATTGAGAATGGTTTGTTATTCTTTCGTTTTTTTCTTTACGGCACCCTCGGATTGTGGTTCTCAAGTTTAATGGGTTTGGTGTTTGATAACTGAACCCAGTTTATTGCTTTTAGCGTCGAGTCTCTCTGTATTTTATTACGTTTACTCAATGAAGAAACTGTGAGGGTCGACGAGTGGTGAAACGAAATGTCTTGAGAGATGGTTTTTGGACCGAGTCGTCTCGTTTTGCGTGCACCGTTTGAGCTTACCTTCCCCTGTGTTTGTTTGCTTTGCTCTTGTTGTTTTCTAGTTGGCTGAATCAGGCAAGCCTCTATATACACACGTTGTGTGGTTCGTTGTGTCGACTACCGACTGTTACAAAATTACGATGAAACACAGTGAAAGTTGAAAGTCAAAGACAAACTAACGTCAGTGAGCGGTAATGAAGAATCGCAATGAACTCACAGCGCACCTTCGAGGCTGCCTTTGGGTAAAAGTGATGGAATTAGTTGGAAATATCAGAATGCGTTGGACTTATATTGTGGGATTGAAGAGAAATTCGTAAATAAATATGGACGTACATTATTCAAGGTATCAACTACGCAAGATATACCACACAGAACATGTTAAACAAGGCGTTCAGCGCAACCGACCGTTGAAAGTTTTTTTTTGTCACAATACGAGTTCTTGTAGTATGATCACGTAAAAGTTGACTGTTCATTAGATGTGTGTTTCCAAATTGTACGAAGTGTTCCAGATTCTCTATTTTTTCTCCACATATATATAGAATCAAGCATGAATTTGTCGGGATTTCAGAAAAACAAACGCAGACAGAGGGGTAGATTGCGAAAGTTTGATGCGCCCTTGCAGCCAGGCGGAGACCTTACCGTCATTTACGATCTGCAGAATTTCTCGATATAAATTCATTTATATTTGAATGCAATTATTGAATGCCTACTGTATACATATATGAGTTATTTTATACACGGCATTGCACAATATCTTGCATCCAGTGTTATACCATTCGAAGTTAGATTGGGAAGAGGAGAGAGTTGAATAGGTGATGGAAACCAGGCAGACATTTGTTGCTGGAAACCAAATCCGTTCGTACGTGTGTATGTGTGTGTGGATAAAACCATATCATGCCGCGATTCTCTACGCCCGAGTTGAAAACTTTTCCACGCTAATAGGGAGCTTCCAGCTTATGAATGATACGTATCTTGTGTGGCTGTGGCTTTTTGTTCACATAAAATACCGACCACGAAAAGAACTGCATTAAATCTGGACGAGGAAACTCATGACAGGAATCCATGCGATGCGTGCTGTATCCCCATTGATTTGTCGAGGGTAGTGCTTTCTCTCTGGATGATGTGATAGACAATCTGTACTGAGTGGGTAAGGCACTCATGGATTTAGTGTGACGGAATCTATCTGTGTTTCTCGCTTGAGATCCTATGTGCATGCCTTTCTGGTTCCCTTGAAGTGCTTATGCTTGGAGCGTTGTTCCAGAAAAGTACTGTCGTTACCATTACTCACATTATTTTTTCTCTCTGCAGTTTCTTTGCAAAGTAAAAAAAAGATTACTTTTAACTTACGCTTTTTGGAGCATGCTATCGGACAAGCGGGCGAGATGGGTTATTTCCGTATATTTCTTGTTGTTCTGCTCTATGTTTTCGCTTTTACAACTATACATTGTACACGAACTCGATATTGGCAAAGTTATGAAATCATCGCAACCGTCTGCGCAATGTTCTGAAACAGATTTTGTTGATAATCTTACGGTGGAGAGTTGGTTGGCGTTTGCAGTTGTGGCATTCACATTCACATGCACGCATACATACCTGGATTTGCAACCAGAAGATTCCAGTTTTTTCCAGATCAGAATCGCTTTTTTGATCTAGGTGGCGTGTAGTGAGATTGAGATACAACCCCGTATTAAAACTTCTCTATCACTTACCGCTACTGAAAAAACATTGGGACATTCGGTTGCTAAATGATATTGAAGGTTTTTGCTTTGTTCTGCGTATCTGCTAGCAGGATTTACCTCGGATACAGGGTTTTATTTGCCACGGAATGAGCATATACAAGACTACTAACTATTTTCAGTATGTATTGTAATCAGTTTCATCAGTTTGTAATTTGCTTTGTAGGAACTTTCCATTAGCATCTTTGATAATAATTATAACGAATACATTATATATACACTCTACACGTTTTACGTGTGGAAATTTTGAATACATGCGTTCGGTAGTAGACAAGGATTTTTTCTCTACGTTCGCAATATCGAAATTCTCAAGTTGTTTTCAACAACAACACATTTTAATTACCTATATATCGTGATTTCGTTTAAATACTACAGGAATCTTGCGTTTTCAGTTTGTTAAGCATCGTTGTACTTTATACGATGCAGTTCACGGATATCTGCGTGTCTGTCCTCATTAATTTTTTCGACAATACATAATACATCAGAGGGGTTTTTATATACGGGTTTTTGCTACAAATTAGTAGTCCAATAGATATAGGAAGTTTTCGTTTATATGTCTATTAGTAGTTCGGCTCGATTCAAGGTGAAAATCTTGAAGTGAGTTGATGAATTTGACCTACTCTTACTATTAGTAGCACATTTACGATCTTCACTGACAAACTTTGTAATGTTTCGTCATATAATCGTTTCAAAACGCTATTTTTTAATATATATTTGTTTATAGGATAGAAGGAAGCGAAACCGGAAGCTGTTGTTTATTGTACTTCACAAGTGGCTACAATAATAGAAGCCTAATGTTTGAATATTGTGAAGATCAAGCGGTTTTTCATTAACAGTTGTGCTTTGATGATGAAACCAACGGAATGTGCGGTCAACTCAGCATATTCCACCGGTTTTCATCGCAATTCAGCTGCCTCAGCTTGCTCCGGTTCGTTTCATATCCTTCAGAGGTTCACTCATTCTAATAGGTAATCATATCATATAACAGCAGAGTTTTTTTTTCATTTCAGAAAGGTTTATTCTCAATATTCAGTCAGTGGTGGTCTCAAAAAATAATTGCAAGATCAAATGGGTTTTTCTTTTATTGTTTTATGTTCTTTACGTTTCATATTTGGACGTCGGGGTTGGGACTCCCAACTTGGGAGGACTCCACACGTTTGTGATGGTTATGGTGTGTCTCCGTGACTTTAATATCTTATTTAATAGCACTACATGTTGATACCTTCTCCTTTCCACTTTCACCACGACATGCGTTTAGCAAAAATGCGTCTTGTGTACAAATGAAATATGGTAAATGTAGTCTGTTTCTTTACAACTTCGAGCCTGCGGGCAGGAACGCGAGAATGCCCAGAAACGTTTTTACAATATACACACTTCTCTTGCTTTCTCTCTCTCGTCAGTGTAGAACCACAAAAAGGTCGTTCTTCCAAAGCATCTTCCACCGGTAGATCCTGTTATATGCTAGACCGAGCTCCTAAATTGAAGATTGTAATTTACGTATAAAAAATCGCGGTAGACTTTTTCTCGGTGAAAGAGTATTCTAGCATTAATATAACACTCATACATGTGTATGATATTCAGCAATGGGAAGATAATGTTGAAAAAACAAGAATCTCATCCAGAACGGAAGAAAATCCTTTTTCGTGGGTGCACGAATGTACATATACTATTCATGGTTTGCTTTGAGAGGAAGGGAAATGGGTTGAACGTTTCTTCCTTTGTGGAAAGCTTCGTAGGTTGACGTATGTCTTCACTACGGAAACTTTCACCGGCTGACAGCACAAGAGAGCTCTCCCTATGTTCCATGTGCAGATGATATACCGGAGCCCATTCGTGCTGGGTAGAAGATGAAATGAAGCTCATTTTGTATTTGCCAACTTTTTCATATATATTGTTCTTATTTTCTTGTGATATTTTGACATACCATTACCCTCATCAAAAGGTGGAAGGAGAGAGAAAAATCCTGAGAAGATGAATAGAATAAGATAATGGGTCCGGGTGCCCGGCTTGCAAGTAGCAAGAAATCCTTCTAAAGCGTGAGGTAAATTGTACTCTCAGCTTTATGTGCCGAGAAATTGCTTTTTACCGCTTCTTGAATGTATCATTTATGTAGCTAAACGGTACTAGACCAGGATTTTATTATACTTGGTTGTATTATTCCTGGCATGCATAAATACGTAGTCTTTATATATCTTCAAATTATAACAAACTATATGTTATTGCTCTGAAATCAACCTGATGGCTCGAGAGTCGCGGTTATTTTTGTTAAGCCTAGTTGCGTTTGTTTCCGTTTCCATTTAAAAGCGGTTTAGCTGCGAATCTTACCTAAGAAACTTAGAAATTGCTGGCATTTCGTGACTTTCGTAGGAAAACGAGTGTTTGCTATGTCGCGGTTAGTGAGAAGTTTGTTGACACAAGAATGCTCAGTTCAGTGTGCTGTTGAATATATACAGTACGAATGTACTTGAAAGAATATTTGCTCAAGAAGGGATAAAGTTATAAAATACACTTGCACCACGGTCTTGAGCAAAGTTGATTTAATGCTTATCTCTCGCGTTCTCGCATTGGTGTGAACTGGAGTGAGTCTTGGAATAATTTTGAGGTAATCCATGTTCATATATGATTTGTCATCACGAAAGTATATATAATTCGGACTGAACCGTAGAACAGCATGAAAATATTTTAGAACGTAAAGATATTTTATATATCTTTAATATGTGTTACATATCTGTATAGTTGCTAAATAAGTGCCAGAATAAATGCTTCACACTCCAGCAAGCTCGACAGCCTTGCCAAACAGAGTTTGGCTTGAGAATCGTGGAAAAAACTTCTCATCTAATGTGCATGATAAACTACTCTGTGCGATTATAGTTTTCTTGATCAATCAGTGGCAATTAGTTCCAAATGGTGTCAACCAGATTTTACGCTAAGAGTTTTGGGATCGCTAAATCGGATATTGAGCATATTCACCTAAAACATTTTGAACAGATTGTTGTCTAAAACATTTTCAAACGTTTATTAGGATTATTTTGTTGGGGACGATTGACCAGATGTTTCTGAAAAGTAGCTGTCTATATTTCTGCGGTTCACCTTTTATATCTCTTGCTTTATGAGTTAAACGATTTTCCAGGCACACGAATACGTATTTCAGAAACTTACATGTAATATCCGTGTTGAACAGAAGCCCTGGGATTTGCTCAAACTGGCTACCTACTGTGTTCAGCACTAGGTGTGCTTTGGATCTTGTTCCACCATGTTTTCCCCCAGCAGTTTCGAGACTTGCAAGATTACAATTGTCAATTGTGGAGAGAGGTTAATGAGGTTGGATACGGATTACTAGCTTACTACCACTGGTTTACATTACACTACATAAATGTAATCCGACTGTCTTTATGAAAGTAGAGACTGACATGCCACATTTGGAATTTGTTTTTGAATCTTTCAAATATGTAAGTGCACAACACTAGTTAGTTATTTGATATGATGTTGATGTCCATAATATGCGCAAATACTTTTACGCTGGCTGTGTAAATTCGCAACAAAGCTACAGCAAATTTTGCCTTTAATCACATGCCATTAGGGTATGAACCATAAAATGGTGGCCGCTCGGGTATTAGCCAAGCTTCTTTTGTGTAGTTGAAAGTAATGCCATATATAGAGCGGAGCCTCTCTCGTGCAGCCATTCTTTATATTATTTTCTTGTGCAAGCCAACTTGTAGACGGTTGTGAGGAATTATTGAGCCTGTTTAACTCGTATTACACAATATTACCGTCATCTTTGGCTCCATAAATGCCGAACGAAACGGTTACGGGAATTTCGGAGATGTTAGACGAACCGTCATTGAGTGGTTCCACTCGAGTGCTTTGGCGAACTGAAGCATTAAAAAGTACTCCTGAGGGTACTTCAATCTGCATTTCAACAGCGAATTTCATTAACCCTATTTTTGTAGATCAGCTAATGAGAGGACATTACCAGATAACGGCTTCACATGTGTCAGCGTTTTCCTTCTCTATTGTTTCCGTCACAATAGAGAACGGTGGACCATGCTCATTTTCAACTTGAATGATGTTTGATTTGATGGGAAAAGTAATTTGATCAGATTGCAAGCATAAAGTGAAGGACGAAAGTGATCCACACTGTTCGACAGTAATGAGATGACCGCCAGTTTTCATACCTCATACAAGCGACTATGTGTGAATACATTGCGATATAGCACATGTCTTGAAAGAAAGGCGTACAAATGCAATATGCCGTAACACAATCTAACACAAGCTGAAAGCTTTCTTTCAATTCAGACTTTTGACATTATTCTTGATCATAGATACCTCGGGAATATGTGTAGTTTACGTAGATATCCTCTTCTGTTGGAATTCAGAGCACACTGAAATATAGGGGAATCGGCAAATAGTGCCGTAAGACAAACGAGCTGTAGAGAGAGTGTAGAGGCAGAAGGTGGCTGGAATATTTTTATGTGTGAAAGCGTATTTTCATGCTTGCATGAGGTTGTGGTTAACTACAATACTTTATCTCCATTGTTCCCTGTTGTCGGCAGAATATATTCTCTCTTTCTCTCTGTGTCTGAATGGCATAAATGGAAGGGAAGAAGACTGAAGAGATGAAAGCGAGAGATGTGAATTGTGTACGGTTGTTTTCTGTAGATGGTGACGATGATGGTGTGTGGTCATGAGATTATTTGAAAGCACCTGTGACAGACAAAGCTAGTGTTATGCTAGGCACTGTCGTCATCCATGTTTGATGAAAATGTGAGAAATACGTAGGCTTTGATATTCCAACGATCTCCGTATGTGCATATTTAATTAATAAGTTTACACTCGTGGAATGGTCGTTGCGCCAAAAGGGAAGGAGCAGCAGCAGCAGTTCGTTCCTGTTACAGCAGCATTCATGAAAAATTTATTTATGATTTCACTATGCTAATGAGTTCCTCATGCATATGTATATAAGCATAAATAAACTGGGTAAGGTTTACGGAGAAATAGTTATGAAGTCAACTTTAAGCGAAATATGTTGCAGTGAATTTAGTAGTGTGTGTACAAAGGTAGTAACTTCATTTCACATATGTGTTTGCTCTGTAGACTTGCCATTCCATTTCCTGTGGAACATGGCACACACTGCACCACGATGCAAGAGACCACTCACCGCTTGCACATGGCTCGTTTCAATAGATATGACACCAATATATGGAAAGGGGAAAAATCCTTCACCTCTCATCCCGTGAAATGGTGAAGGGAAAGTGAGAAGTGACTACAGTAAATTTACACTGCACATCCACACTTCCACAAAGTGTGGATAGTTCAAATCTAAATGACTGTCATTCCCCTTCTGGGAAGTGTACGCGCTTGAAAGGGAGCATTGTAATGTAAGGGCTTTCCGTTTGGGTCAACCGACACACTGAACACACACATCTGGTGGTGGAACGGTAGAGAAAGGAGACACTCGTAAAACGTGTGTAGCGGTAAATCATTAGTCAGCAAACGGTTTGTATGGACTATTGCGACAAAAAACTCTTTTCACTATTTTATTTCAGGATATCGTGTATTGAGTCCCCTGATGCATGCAAGCGCATAAACAGTACTCATTCGTAAATTTAAATATACAGGGAGATCGGTAGATTCCTAAATTGCCATTTGTTACGTTTATATGTGCATTGATGAAGTTATCTTTGTTACACGTGGAGTAGACATGGAAATGGTGAGGGAAAGAGAGAGTCACGAACAAGGAACCAATTGAAAGTGAATCAGATACAAAGTAGGAAGGCGAAGTATTTCAAGTGTGAATGGAAATGTGCCGCGTTGTTTTACGGTGTTCTTTCAGTTTAAATCTCGTTGACACCTCCTGCTCACCCTGCTGAGAGAATAGAGATGGAATATGTGAATAAAGATACGATTTAAGCTGTATTTGGTTCATACGTACAAGCCAATACATGCATATATGGATCAAAGCACATCATTCTCAGTCTGTTTCATCTATTTTTTTTCTGGAGTTAACGTGGACTCTTGGTGATGACAATTTTTTGTGAGTGTGTGAATAATATGCTGACTACGCAGCTTAAACGTGCTTTTCTTGTACCAAAGGCGCAACATTATTCTTTTTCTTTACATTTTAGATTTTACCATTCTTTTATATTGATGATAAACTTTAATTTACTGCGATTACAACAAACGGGTAATTCAGTAATTTTTATTGAGTACGAACACATTCAGTCGCTTTGTTTCAGTATGCCATTACAGAACTACATCGGTCGGTTAGGTTTTTCATTTTCATTTAAAAGTTTTTGTTACTGTTGATTCGAAATATGGTGCTCCCCGCACCGTTACAAAACTTTTGCAGAGTGTGGCGAGTGTACCGAACAATGAGCAAAACCTATCTGCAATTGTCAACAGGGTTTTTGTTGTTCCTCTCAGTTGCGTCTGGCTTTTGCAGAGTGTAATGTACGATCACATCGTCTAGCTTTATTTGCGATTTAGCATGCGAAATTTTGTAGAAACGTTTTCGTGTCAAAAAAGGCAGCACCGTATTTACACGTTTCGTGAAATAAGAGCCTCCTTATTCCGCACATAGCGAAGTCAGCATAATCTCTGAGGATTCACGCAGGAGCTTAAAGTGGGCTTTTGATGGGGATATTAATCATGAAGCATGCGACGAAAAGCAAGTAAACTTTTGTGTACTGTTCATTTCCGGTACTGCGCGCCATTCTCGCACGAAGGGTGGGTGTTAACCCATTGAGTTGCTTAGAAAGAAAGGTATAACAACGGGTGGGTATGCTGTCTGCAGCAAGAAACTGCATAGCTTCGCTCTACGTCACGCGACGATTATTTCGAGAAATGGTCCCTGAACGAAGGGCTCGGAAAACTACAATCACGAGTTAATGACAAGGTTAGAAAGATGCATTATGAAAAGTGACACAGAACTTGTGATGTTCCCTTTGCCATTTCCACGTATTGATAATATGTGGATCGAACTACATCTCAATGAGGGCAAATGTGATGAAAGTGAAAGCTTGCGGAATCCACCGACAGAAAACCTCGGGTTAACTATAAGCAGGGATGAAATTTATTACATGCACCTCGTCATATGAATAATTCACTTGCCACATTCAGTCGTTTACCGTTTCAGTGGGAAACTTTTTTAACCCACACGGTGAGCGGCGCAAACATTACAGAGTCATCGTTATTCCATCCCGCATGTAGTGGTGAATTCATATGAAAGGGAGAGAAAAGCTGACTTTGGCGGGTGAGACGACTTTCACTGTAATATACAGCTCTATACATACATTTTAGAGTATGATTGTTATTGTTATTTCACTATGGGTTTGAGCACGACATACTTTCCTAAGTCCGGATCATCTTCGTCTCCATCTGGAACGATGAGGGCATTGTGATGGCTACCGCAGAATGATTATCATGATGGTTATAATATGATCTGGAAAGCGTTGTACCAGCAACTTCCTCCTCCTCCTCCCTTTTATGTGTCTGTTCGCTATTACACATACCGCTGGGACCACTGAGGATTCCGTCTCAGAATAACAATCACATCACGTCGGTATTACTATTGAGGACTCCCAGAGTTGAATGTGTATGATCATGATCATCAATGCTTGGATTTGTGGCAAGTTGGAATGTTAGGAATGAGGGCAGAGTTATTTTAGTAATGCATTGCACTGGCATGAAGGACATATAAAATGTAGGTAAATAAATGATTCGGTCACGATCACCATGATTATTTACATTCACTAATCATGTTCTGTAGGAGCATTTGGCACCAACGCAGTACGCAGGATGACGTTGGCGGTTTCTGCTGTGTGTTGTTTGTGTCGCAGCTTTCCGCTTGGTTGGGTTGCTCCAACATGGAAAACCTATTTATGCTGGTGTTATGTGATGGCAAGACACTTGCTTACACAAGGGCTTTACAGATACATGCTAGCGTAATTAATTAGGAGAGTGGGTATGATATCATTTACTAATTCTTTAGCTTATCCGTGGTTGTGTTTTGTTTGGTATTTGGTTGAGAAGGGATTTGTGAAACTCGCTGACTTTTCCAAACCTTCTTCCGTTTACGATGTCACAGATCTAGGTGCAAGTGTGGATGACATATAGGTACTAATACTCTGTCGGTGTAGAAGCCGCAAAGAAGGTAGAACCTATATTCTACTAGAACGGTTTATCATTTCACTACTTTTTGTTGTATCAAAGGGACCTACAAGATTCTAACTGATTTTTGTGAAGCAGTCGTTTGTTTTTGAAAAGAATATGGTTACAATTTCTGCATTGAACTTTACGTGACTCTGCTGTTTTATCGGATTTTGTGGTGGATATTATACGGGTTCGGAAACATGAGATTGATTTTCTATGCATGAAGACCTCAACTAGTTTTTCAAAATATTTTTCGGGGATGTCAGCTAGATTCTGGCCCATTCATGTTTCCAAATATGCATTTGTTTGACTACATAAACGTTTATGTGTCAATTATCAATCCATTGTGTGTAATTATTGTGAATATTGTGCATAACTACTGACATTCCGTCATCAAGAATTTATTTTTATTGTCTATAGCCTAATATTATCACATATTACTAATGCATGCTTCTTAGAATAGAACTCAACTTGAGCTGCTCAAATAAGTAATTTTAATTGCTAGTTATTTTGATGAACGAATCTATGCGCCGATAATCGGGGAAGGTTTGCAGTGGATTTTAATATTTGTAATGAAATTCTTGTTCATTTCTCCACCTCGACACTCGAGAAGAATGCGTTGTAATATCTGCAAATTGCAA
This sequence comes from Alloscopus bannaensis, assembly GCA_027743745.1. Classification (NCBI taxonomy): domain Eukaryota; kingdom Metazoa; phylum Arthropoda; class Collembola; order Entomobryomorpha; family Entomobryidae; genus Alloscopus; species Alloscopus bannaensis. The sequence goes on from JAHZMW010000297.1 coordinate 14,910, forward strand.
ATTGTATGCAAACGGTTGGCGAGTATTTGCCTGTTGAGTAGGTAATCTGTTCATTCATTGAGGACTTTTTCCTGCAGTCTCTTGAAGAAGCAAAGAATTTTCATCAAAGTCAAGTGAAATTTTTAATTTCCTCTCTGGCGTTGATGGCGGAAACAAGGCATGCTATTTTCTCCATACATTTGTAAGCGGCGTAGCAAAGAAATTAATTTTCAGCTTGGCCAAGTGTAACCTGCCCTCATGTCTACATTCTGTACGTAATTTTTAATGGAAATACGGCGAGACGGGAAAAATGTAGGCTACAGGTTTCATACGTGCGTAGGTATATAAAGTTGAACATTTTTTAAACTGCTAAAAGCATAGGGACCAGTAGTGATCACGATCACAGTACTTGTGGAGCATTGTAGATTCTTATTTTGAACGATACCATTATGGAGCCCAACATCGGATGAGGGTCTACACGTATAGTTCGTTGTCGTTACTTTTTATTTGAAATTTTTGCTGACGTAGCTTGGGCAAGACAAAAAAAGACGGTAATGTATGGTGGTGATTACTGATGATTGGTGGTGATTACTGATGATGAACTTTGTATCTCGCCACAATTGAGAAATCTTGATTTTAATGTACTTTATCATAAATTTCATCATTGTTCCAAAGGTGGGCGAAAATTTCCTCCAGCGGCATTTTCTCACACACTGCACAAGTTGATAGAAAGCAATCTAATTGTAAATGAAGTCGGTCTTCTCTGCATTGCAGTCCGCGCTTTTCTCTTTTCGTAACAAATCTTTTAGATACGGGTAATGAACATGGTGGTATTGCAGTTTTTGTTTTAGTTGGATCTCAGAGTATAAAGGAACTTACTATGAAAACAGTCTTATTTCGTCCATTTTCTGGAAATACTTCACAGGAATGCGACGCGGCCTAGGTAGGGGATAGCATTAATTGCATGAGCGCAACATATTGTCTCACTTCTCTCGATTAAACTTTCTCTCGTGACATACAGTTTATATGATACAGACACGTACGCACCGTATGGTGCTGACTGCATGGAGCAAATTTTTTATCGAATTGTTTCATGCAAATGTATTATGTGGTCCGTGGCAGATAGTTTCTGTATATTTGAGAATTCAAGTTAAATCATTTTTTGTAACGAATGTGTACACGCCTCGAATATCATAACTCAATTTTTCTTCGGTATACCAGATGTATAAGTACATCTTTCTGCTCTGCTGTAGGCTAAGAAGTAAGCGAGAGATCAACTGCGTCTCCTCCCAAAGTTCACATTTTCTATGGGTGGTCTATATCACACATGTATCAAAGTTGTGTCCATCTGTTCCATAAAATCCCCACTTCGTTCATCGCTCTGTGTGTTGATACAAATGTGCAATGAAAGATCGAATTATATATCATGGAATTCGGAATGGTATAAAGTACTCTTGGAATTATAATATTATCTTTATTATGTAATGTCTCTGAGGCCAATATTTCGAGCCTAAAAATTTTGAAGCATCAAGGATTACCCGTGTGCAAGTATTTACGAATGTTTTTCAAGTACGACTTCAAAACACATGTTTGAAGAATATGGGTTTCTTGTTTGATAAACTATGCCGTTGGCTGATTCAAAGATTTAGCTATTTTGATCTATCGCGTTATTGAGGAGTCGCAAATGAATGCCTGATGCCTTTGATTAGAAGTATAAGTATTGTTGGAATTGGTAATTGAAGGGAGAAGTAGGATATTAGAGAAAAAGCCGAAAGGGGGATCCGGAGTAATAATAGCAATTGGATTTTAGATGTTCCAGAATGCACGCTGCAGTCGTGCAACGGGGCACCGGTGCTCACTCATATTGTGCATGGCACGTTCTCATTTTTTTTCTCGACTTCTCCCAAATCCCTCGAAATATTATATGGGTTTGTCCTTTATTGTGCACCCATCAGGAAATACAATTTTCAGAAAGAGTAGAGAGCATGTCATTTTTTCATTGGGAAGACGTGTTCCATTTAAATATTTTTCTATGCCCTTTTCTACCTCCTCAGCAGGGTATGAATCTCCTATGACTTGGCAAAATAAGAGAGATGTCGTTCTCATGTGGCGTCCTGCTTTCTCTTGAACTTTTATATTTACAACAGTCATTCAGGAATAAATTTTCATTGCTCTCTTCTGGTTGGCGGATCACTTACCATGATAATTTTGCTACTGGAACATGGTAATATAGCTGCGACTAGTATGAAGTCTTCTATTGCTCTCTCTGCCGCCTTGTACTCTCATTATGTATGCTGAGACTGTCATTTACCATATCTTTTTTGCATGTCCTCACGCGCTCGTAAATCAGTTCGTTCGGGCCACTTTCCATAGCTAAATGCTGATCTCCCATTATAATGTATGTACAGCAGACAATTTTGTTGGCTTGTCCATACGTTAAATCAAAATATGGAATGCAGAATATATATTTTGATAGTCGGGACTGGAGCAGAGTTTGAAAAGTCGCATGTCTCGTTACCAATATCTAAAATCTAAGCAGAACTCAAACTATACGAGAGAGAGCACCGCTTTTTATCACAAACTGACTTGAAGTTTTTCTTGAAACATTGTAGGAGTATTAGCTGGACGTCACTGATAAGGTTAGAAATTTTTTGTGCGAGCTTAACTTGGATGGCAACCAATTTATACGGAAGTCTTTCTTGACGTTATCTTGTCGAGATGGGTCTTAATTTTTAAATGTGAAAAGTAATGTCATTAGTCCTGACTTGCTGAGTTAGATGAATAAAAACTTAATGTACAAGGCGGTATGCACTAATAGCTCTAAAGTCTGAAGACAGTGAGAGTAGGTACTTTGTATGTAGTTATCCACATACATTTTTCCAGCCTTGTGTTCTTTGGAGGAAAGACGAAAATTTTGCAGGTGCAGAAATAGTAGACTCTTCAAAAGTCTTATCACTGAAAGACATACATCCTACTTTGCAGAGAAGCTGTACTAATCCTGGTTGGTGCTGGTAAGTAATGCCTGCATCTAGATAGCTATGAACTTGCGTCCTATGCTTTTTAAACCTGACGGATTACACTACTTTTTGTCCTGTTGTGTATTTCTGCACATATTCTTATTATTAGAGTATTCGTGTTGAGCACTTCAGCAGAATCCTTCCGTTACTGATGAAGCAAATCAGTTCAGATTGCCAATGCAATGTTTGTCCAACGTCGTACTGTAAGCCTATGCCACTATTTTTATTGTCTTTAGTCGTATATAGAGCAGAGAAAGCACAAGTGTCGGCTTGATACTTCTATGGTGCTATTATGTAGGATTACAGAGTTACACCAACTTACACGCTTTATTGATTGCAGCAGTAGTCATTTTGTGAATACTAAATTACTCTCTTCCTTATTGCTTGTATGTATAGTAAGCCACACAAACTTAGGTTTGACTTAGTTGCGAGTGTTTTAACTCAAACGAAGTAACTTCAACAAAGTTTGTGCTTTAAATAGCAAATCTGTATCTACATAAAATTTCAACGTTTTCCTTCGCCACCAACTGACATACCGGTATTTTAGAGGTGTACAATCTCTCAAAACTTGATGTCTTTCTTCATTCTCTGGAAAACCAGGGAGTCAGAGATGTTGTGAACCGTATTTACAGTAAAATTGTGGTTGGAAGCAGCGCATCTGTATGTATATTTCTTTGCATCAGCGTAAGTAAACAGAGAAGGTCAGGAAGGTAGAGAAGAGTGACTACTAAATTATAACAATTTCTCATTCCAACCGTAATATGACTGTGACGATATCTATCCTCCGTGCGACTCAGATGCGGGTGTATGCACAGTGTAATCCACTGTCTTGGGTATTTTCATGCTTGAATTTTACAACTCTACTTCAGCCTCCAGCACTGACAAAGACAAATCAGTTTTTGTAGGTAGGTGTTGCCTGCGGCGTAGAGAACTTATCAGACACCTTTAGGCATTGCAAATTGGTAACTAAATTGAGCGGTTAGAAGCTTAGTGCTTGAAGTAGCTGTTTGATGTTGAATTTAAGAGATTGGTATAATGAATAACTCACACATCACTCTCGAAGTAGCTACTTTTATTTGTTTAGAGTGCCATGATGGCTTTCCTCATTATTATGAAGAGATGGGGTTAAACACTTTTGCTGGTTTGTAGTAATAGGTTATGCCGAAGTGTGTGGTTCAAAGAATGTGTGTAATTTCAGAAAATGAAATTTTTCCACATTCGTATAACATTTCAAATACACGGCGTGATACAGCATTGTTTTAGTCCTCGTTGGTAAACCTACGTAGGTATAGGTTGTATTTACTTAAACTCGCATGCTTGATATACATACCACTTGTAGACCTTGTGTTTGCATGCGTTCTGTTACTTTCTTTTTTCCCTACGCTAAAACTACGTTCATATCTGTTATGCTGTCGCTTTCTCTTGCTTTTATATGCAATTTTGACTACGTGAGTCCAACAACTTCGTTGCGAATTCGCCGCAACCATGTTTTGGTGATGATACTAGTCATCTCTGTCTTCATCAGCATGTGTGCTCTGTCGGGAGCTGTTTCACATTGTGAAGTAGTGTTGTGATCGCTGTGCACAATGTGCGTGGCGGTGGCCAAGGAACGGTTTATGAGCTGTGTGAATGTGAGTGTCGTTAAAGAGGCAAGTGAATGTGAGTAATGGCTCGTGATGCACAGATTTGGGCTCAGTCAGGTGGAAAATAACGTCTTCAACTCAGCTTCACTCATTGTGTGTTTCTCTCCTAGCTCTGTGTGTGTGCGTTGTTGTGTCGTGCGCACTGTTATATAATGTCCTGTATTGCAGTAATCAGTATTTTATTTAGATGGCCTGAGATAGATGTGAATATCAGGTTTATTTTGGAATGCTATTTTTGTCGAAAAGGTATACACAACGATAAAGTAAAGGAATGCCAATTGCCAACCAGCAGCTTTCTGCAGCATGTCTTCTCTCCTCAAGGACCTTATAGCTTCCAATGTTACGTTCGGAGAAAGTGGGTGTCACGAGTATGGGTGTCATACCTATAATCTTTTCCTCTGCCTTTTCTGCCCTTGTTGTGCTTTACACCTCTCCCCTCTCCATTGTCACGAAATGCCTGCCTTGAGGATTTTCAGAGTTTTCTGTCTTCTTTTTGTCATTTCGTGTCGTTCGTTATCTTTTGTGTATGAAATAAAATGCGTTGAACAAGTGCATGATGTGTCGGGTTTTCTTGGAAAGTTGGAGTTTTCCACACGGAACCGAAAAAAAAACATCTTTAGCCGTTTTTATGAGCCATTTCATAAGGCCGAGCTTTAAGTTTCCTCAGGGAGTATCAAATGAATAGGATTTGGTGAAAGCAGGGTACACCATTAGAAGATATGGAGTAGTAGTGGATTGATGTTGTTGTTTGGGCAGATGCCACATTTTATATGCGAGAAGAGTTACGACTCTTTTATGTCGTGCATCTCTCGAAATGGGTACAAATTGTCAGGGTTGCTGTGTTTTTGCAGAGAGAGAAAGGGAAAAGATAAAAAATCCGTAGTGGAAATGGAAGAGAAAGAAAGCAAAGAATGGAAGACGAAGAGAGGTAGAAGATCCTCTCTCTCTTTCTCTCTCCCTCTCTCTCTCTTGTGACTTTGAAATAGTACCTTACTCTCATCGTCTCTTTGCTGTTGGAAGAGGCGAATTGAATGTTTTTCGTACGCGTAGAAAAACTTTATTTTTGCTACGAGTAAATAGGACAGCCATATGTAGGTATGCCTCTGTGAAGTGCTGCAACTTTACCCACAATACCACTCATATTCCTATACTGAATTTCATTTATGATGCAAAGATGCAAGCGAAGACCGCAATGAAAATGTCACGGTACTTATTTGTTCCCAAGTATTTGTAAAGTTTTATAAGCTTTTTACATTTTTAGGGTTACCTTTTAGCTTGTTGGTACGGTCGGGCTGACAAACCGAGTATCTATCTGCATAATGCACACGTCCGTCGTATGTGCAATGCGACTTTGTACTTTAAAACAAAAAAATTCATGCCTTTTGTCTACGTATGTTTTTTTTGCAGGCGGACATTTATCGCAAAATCGATGAGACATGTGTTGACGTGTGTGACTTACTACTGCGATTTGTGAAGATATCCGTGGTCCTGTCTGGTATCTGGAGTGAGGAAGAGACGCGTCATCATCGACAACGAATTGCAGATATTGTCGGGAAATCTGATGGCAGGGCGTCGTCCCAGGGTGGATTGGATTGGCAGTTGTTGGAGCTGTGGAATCAAACCAAAAGCCTTTCTCATTTAACACCGGGTATGTGCCTAACTCCATTAAATGCGATTATATGAACATAAAAAGGTGTCATTTTCCTGACTCTGAAGTATTTTTTAGCTATTACGTAGATAAAAGCGGAGGGAAAAGGGGAGAAAGGGAATGAAATGATTCCTAGTGTTTTATGAGAACAAGATATCACTTTCATTTCCACTTGAGGGTCCATTAATTATAATGGATTTTGAAGTATGAGCATTGCCCCACTTACTACACACTCTGTGTACTTTGGCAAACTTTTACGAAGGTCTTTTATCTCTCTATTTCGTAAGCATCCATATATAATATGGTAATGGAATCGGATAAAATTGCTATTTCATGTTTTAAAAGTGAATGCAACAAGACGGATGAAATTGCTATTTTGGGTTCGGTTTTGTCTCACGACGATTCACTGTAGAATGAGTACAGAGTGAAATGACGACGACTAGACTCTCGTGTGTGAGTGACTAAAAAGCGAAGCACATAACGACCTCATCACTGCGATAAAGTCAAGACCCAGGGAATAAATTTTATAGCTAATAACGTGGTGAAAAGTAAATGAAAACCTGTTTGGCAGCTAGTAGCTTTGTCTTCAGTAGTGTATGATTCAAGTCAGATCGCAGACAACCAACGAAGGTGTACACTTAGTATTGTAGTCAATTTTTTGTGTCGGCTTTCTCTCTCTCTCTCTCTCTCTATCTCTCTGCTCTTTTAATTATTCCCTTCGGCTGAATAATATCTACCTATTCGCGAGACTTTTCACGATGCTTCCATTTCGCAGTGGATATATGGGTAGAGACGAATATTAGCTCGTGCTAACCCCAGATCACAAATGTAACACATTTTTACGGACCTTTAATGCATTTTTATATAAAATACTGTATTTTTTGTTATGAGTGAAGCGAGAGCCCGGCAGGGCTGACATTGATTATTTAAATAACCTTAGTTTCAGTCTGGGACTGTATAATCAACGTGAAAATTTAAGTATCATGGTGGCTTGGCTCAGAGAAAGTTCTCCCTGCTTGAGCATGTACCACGCACCGTTTCGAAAGGAACGCTTGAAAGAGCATGAGTCAGTGCTGTAATTCGGTGAACAAGAATGTGTGAGACATGAAATACCAGCTTGAAATAGCGGAGAATAGAGAGTGAAGGATGACGGTTCAAGTACGACGTGAACCCCTGTATTCGTAGTACATGCCTGCTTACTTTCACATGGCTTCTTAACTCGTGCCCCTTTCAAGTTATTTTAACGTCATCTAACAATGCACGCTTAGGTCATGGAGCTGAGCTAAATGTGTTTCGTTTCACCGTTGAAAATTGCTATTCATTCATACGTTAAGAGATTTGCTAGGCTCAAAACGCAGTTTATATGAAAGCAGTTACTTATATGTATAAAACTCATCATAAATAAAATATACCTTTTCACGTGTATTTTTGGAAGGTGCTTCGGTTCTTAAAGGTGACGTTAGAGATGAACTTGACATTTGATTTTAGGAAATAAGCTGCCTTTTTGTAGACGTATCACAATCATCGAAAAATTCCTGGGAGTAATCCGATAGGTGTCTTCTTAACAAAAAGAGTCATGTAATATTTTTGAGCTTTCCTTTCCCTTTTCTTCGTTGTAGGTCCAATAACGAATAGAAAAGGAGTGAGAGAGAAAAAAAATCCTTCCTGAAAGAACCCAAGAACTTTCTACAAAGGACTTTAGCATTTCAAACAGTGAGCATGAGAGAGTGCGCCATATATGTACATACATTTTTATGTCTTTTCGTTTTCGTAGATGGAACTTTGGGTCACGCGGAGGAGATAAAAAGGATCCAAAATAGAGTCGACTTTCTCCAAAAGGCTTACTTAAGATGCAAATCATTCTTTGAGACTCGGTACGCTAGTGATCCTGGGCATGAAGAAGTGGGAGCACCGTATGAATATGAGGAGAGGACGGGAAAGGAGGGAGACGTGTACAATAAGGAGACAGCAGCGGAAGAGCGCAACGAAAAAGAACAAGCAGAAAGAAATAATACGAGAGCTGCTGCAACAGCCCAGCAACATCTCGAACGAGTCGCAAGGGACTTGGAGCAAATTTACACCCATTTGAAAGCAGGGATACAAACAGGATCATTCCAATGGATCGACAGCATTCTTATTAAGGTTTGCACTTTTCTTGTTGAAGCCTGTTTTCCCTTTTTCTACAATTTTCGGTACTCGGTACTTTGGAGAGGCATGCTAGTACGGAGAACGGGTACATATTATGCGTGCCAGACAGATGTGAAGTACTGCAAAGCAATGCGCAGTATCTCAAAGTGAAAATTATATTCGTGCCTTTTGATTTCATGGGATTTCAGTCAAGAATAATAGATCTTGCAATTTGTTATCTTTCGTTACCACACACTTTCTCTGGTGCGAGGTTCTTTCCTCGTTTCATTTAAAGAAAAATGCAGGAAAAAAACAACTCGCGGAATGTTATCAACTCGGCACATATAACAAGTTGCATGAGTAGATAGCGTAAGCACATATTTTTGGAGTACGTGTGGCATTTCATTGAATGTGGGATCTACACTATTGTGTGTGTGCCCATTTGTTTGAGAAATGAGAGAATTTTTGATGGTCTTGAAGACAACAAATTTTGAATTCTAGATGAGATTCTTGAGTATTATCCTGTTTATATTTGCATATCATGTTACAACGTAAATCGTTCTGGTGCACGCATGCATTCACATTGAACTTGGCCAGTGTAGCGTATAACACAACACAAAGTGTTCTTCTTCTTCTTCTGCTTTCACTTTTTTTGCTTCGGCAAAAGCAGCTTTCGTTCATGTTTTTTTTACTGTCTTGGCCATCTCGATATCTCACACGCATTGTAAAATTAAGGGCAGTTTGTATGCTAGTGTTTCTCCAAGCTGTGCGGAAAATTTTTTCACTTTTACTAATCTCTGCCAGTTGTATATTTCTTTTTGTGTGAACTCAATGCGTAGATTTAATATGCCACATTTGTATGAATATGTTGTTCGAGATATTAAACACTGAAATATATCCAACTCCTTGTTGAAGACATTTTGTTGATAGAAATTTGGCGCAGCTACTATGTACCGAACACAAAGCAAGACAAAGCGTATTGTCTTTGGGTGCGTGATTTTTCTCTGTGAGACTCTCATGACGTGAAAATTCAGACTGTCTGATCGTGTGAGAAGGCGCTCCCCTTTCCGCTACACAAATTCAACATGATTTGGAAATAATCAGTGCTGTCATTGTGCTATTTAGCGATGAGCAGTCGTCCTACACTTGACCGTTGTCTGTATTCCGAGAAGAGTTTGCCCAAGCGTATTTTCGTATATTGAACTCTGAACTGCTTTCATTGGAATGGGAGTTACTGGAACGTGTATACATATGTACATGATTGTATCTAGCAAATTGACCCAGAGAGTCGTAGCCTCTGACTGATAGCTCTACATATAGATGTTGGTGGATAGTGGTGGTAGTTTTATGCCTGCTTAGACTACTACACACTGTAATGCCTTGTCTTGTCTGCTTGAACGTATCTTTTCTGATGGTGGTGTGCTTAAAGCTAAGGAAAATAACGGGGTGGCAAACTATACGACGGAGAAAGCAAATAGGAAGGAAACAAGATAACCCAGAAAGATTTCGGAAACAGCAATCGCTAAAATAACAATTCAACCTTTTTCTATTTTATGGTTCATGGGGACATAAAGATAAAAATCTGTGAATGAGTTCTTTCACGTATTTTTTTCGGCGTATTTTGCGCGTCTGCCACGCAAGTGGGCTTTCTCTCTGGATGCTTTCTCCCTTGTTATGGCTCTATTTGCCCGGTAATTTGTTGTTGCTGAACTTTTGTGCAAACTTTTCCAACTATATAAGTTTTGTTTTGTAAACGTAATTCTTGCCCATCTGCAAATTATACACTCGAGTCGCACTCCCTGCGAACTCACTCAACTGTGTTCAGTGAACACAACAGTGAGTCGTAACAACACTGTTTTGGACAACACAGATAACATGAAGTGGTGTGGTGTGGGCTCGAATACATTTCTTGTCGGTCTTCCTCAGGGTTATATCTTATGACGAATAGTAGTGAGATTGGTTATTGTAATAAGCAGGGATGTCAGTTCACGTTCACGAAGGCCATTTGTTGCGAGGAGTGTTTTGAAAGGGTGAAAAACTCGATTGATCGTTTTAATGACAGGCACTAGTCACTGGAAATTGGCTACTTATTGATGGGGCGAATCGATGCTCAGCTGCCGTTTTGGACCGTCTCAACTCGCTGATGGAGCCAGGCGGATCCTTGCTTTTATCTGAACGTGGAAGCTTGGATGGGAAAATTGCTGAGATTAAGCCTCATCCAAACTTTCGCCTCATTTTGACAATGGATCCAGCCTATGGGGAGATTTCAAGGTGAGCAATGGAATGAAAGTTTTTTTTATATTGAATTATTATTTTTTTCTTCTAATTTCTTTTCACATATTTTCGCAAATTTTTAATGAAGTTTGATGAAGTGGAGTGGGCTGACTGTGCTTTCAGCTCGTTTTTTTTCGCTATACAGCAAAGTTTTATAGTTGGTTTTTGTGAAAAGAGTAGTTTTCAAATAGGCAATCAGTGCTGCCTAATTTTGAGCGATAAACTTTTTCCCCAAAAAAAATTCCTTTCCACACTGTTCATCAAGTGCATGTTGTTGTAGACACTATGCTGTCGTAAGTAATTATTAATTGCTTGTCTACCGAGTATATTAGTGTACTATTCATAAAGAATTTCACTCACTTTTCCCAACTTTTTTAGCGACGAGCGTAGCACATTCAGAAATAAAGTATAAGGGAAAACGTCTTTATAAGTGGGTTTATAGTTATCGTTATGAATGGTTTAGATGCAGACGATGGAACATGTATATTTCGTGGTATACTTCTCCGCTTTCTCCAACGACGGTCGTGTTTGGAGTGGCAGAGTATTTTCTTGGGCTAACAGCATTTTTACGACCGAAATGAATTCCATGAGGCTCGTGTTTGAATTAAATATGAATATTATGGTTTCAGGGCAATGAGAAATCGGGGAGTTGAAATTTTTATGTCCGCCTCTCCATCTCCTTTGCCAGACGAAGAGAATGAAGAGTGCAGACTCGAAACTGGCGTCTCGACCATGGACGTTGATGCTTGTGGAGACAATGGTTTTGCCCAGGAGAGTGACGATACTTCAAATGGGTAAGTGTAGAAAAATAGTGAAATGCTTGATGTAAGTGTGCGGTGCATACGATAAGGACGGACGGTGCCAGTGGTGTGGTGGTGCATGATCACGATTACTTATGCGATTGGGGTTTTTCGACTGCATGCTATGATGAGGAAACTTTGTTGACGAGGTCTGGTTTTTATCAAACACGGTGGAGAAAGAAAGTTGTTCGTCTCACAGGAAAACAGGGAGAAAAAAGTAGCACAAATGTCTCATGGGCAATTCCAGACACAGAGCTTTGCGTCTGTTTCTTTCTTCCCTTTTGGAACCGCTTTCTCCACTTTTCTCTGGGGGTACTTGACCGTCACTTTCAAGACAGAAGTGATATGTTTGTTATTGTGCAGAGCGGCCGGGCGTAGACACATCTGTATTTGAAGATACTGCTAATGCACTAAGTGCTTGTAATGGAAGGCAGATACATATTTTACAAGTGAGATGTGCTACTCGGATTGTACTTACGAAGAAAGCCCTGCGTAGATGCTCAAGTTTGCAGGAAGAAAGCTAAGGAAGCATGACTTTCTGCTGAGCTCTTTCGTCTCAATCATCAACTGTATTTAAATGGTGCATAGAAGAAAGAAACTGGAGCAGCACACGATCTCCGGCCACCCGGACTTGGGAATATAATACATCTATGTGTCTGTAACTGTAGGAAGAAGAAGAAGGTTAATGGAAAATTTATGTATTTCAAGGCTACACGAAAAGGTTGAAGGGAAGCACAAGCATGAATTGAATTATTAATTGCGTTATTACGTTTCTTTTAAGCCCTTCCAGATACAAATTCATTTATAATACATTAGGTGCTTCATAAAGGCAATTTCCCGCGATGTGCTCGGATGCTTATTAAATCGTCCTTCTTCGCATGGACTAACAACTTTGATTGCATCGTAGTAGGGAATGATTGGCGGAATGTGGTTTGTTATTAATCGTAAAGTGTATATAGGTGCCCGTTTTTAACAGTTCTCATCGCTGCTAAATTCTACATAATGGGCATTTCCTTTAGTGGAGATGTTATGAACCCTGTAAAGAATGTTATGGAGGTATATGTTTGCCCTCTTTGTGACTCGCGTCAGGCAACAAGCATTTTAAACAGGATGCATGAATTATTGATCAGATTGATTTAACATACCGCATCTTACGTACACTGTGTTAGGTGATGCATCGGCTGTTACTCAAACTTATGTACCAGTGCTACCCTGGTCTCGAATTTTTTTGATCTTCGACGGGTTCGAAGATGTCAGGATTTTTTTTTTCGGTGGAGCTTTAAATGATTCATGAGCAAAGGCCAAGAAATATGCTGGAGTGTGAAATGGAAGCGGAGGTAGCTGTACGAAGAGATCATAAGCTCTTTCACAGGAAATACATAGTAAGTTTACTCTTCCAGTGGTTTGCAGGCAAATAGCCCTGGTTCTCGTCTTACTAAATCCACAATGAAGACAATAGAGAATGCACACCTTTTAAGGAAAAAGGGTTAAGTTAGCAAAAATACATGCCACAATGTACTATGAACCTTTTGTATAAAGTAGAAATGGGCCCCCAACGTATGTATGTGTGGTATGTGCTATTTCTCTCTGGGCATGTTGTAGCATGTGTAATTTTTAAATAGGAAAGTGGAGAAAGTGCGTTTCCAAAAAGCCTCAGCAAAGATTATATGTGCGGAGAGCGTTGGAGACTCTTTGTTTTCTCAAAGTCCATTTGTGTACTTTCTCCGTCCGTCTTTAGACGACTGGTGGAGATGAAACAACATGGAAATTTCGCAAGCGACCGCTAAGATGGTTTTGCGTCTTTGAAAGACGGGAATTTCATTTTACAAAAGTTAACGGGCCACACACAAACACGCACGAGTCTTTATTTTCCCTTCCTCGTATTTTTTCTCTTCATCACTTCAGCCTCTGTAGAAATGCGAGATTCACGGGGGGAAGTCATATTTTTCACATCCGTTGTAGTTGCATTGCGTCGCTTTTCGTATGAGAACAAAAATTTCACTTTGTAGCGTGTCTGTGCAATGGCATGTACGGGGCTTTGTAGAGAAAAGATAAAATATATACTCAACAGTAGTATTGGTATTCAGACGGAAAGTATGTTGACACAAATATTCATTTGTCTTCTGGTATAAAATGTTAATCTCATACATGAATTCAAACCCGTTGAAAAATGAAGACTTGTAAGTGACATTTTCTGCCAGTTTCCATTTTTCTTTCAAAAAATCTTTTTGTGTGATACAGAGGAAAAACGGTGCAGACATTCGTACTGCATACTCCAGCATGTGACTGCGTATCCGAGTTAATAAAAGTACAAATACGAATGCATATATCAAACGTAAAAAATTTGAACACACATCACTTTTGTGCCTACTTCAGAGGGATATGAGTAAAGTAATATTTTGTGGAGGTTCTGACACATTTTGCAATCCCTTTGTTGGATAAAAAGGTGGGTAATTTATGAGCTCTGTGAACACATGACTGTACACAAAGGCTCGCATATAAATGACGCTTGTATGTACCCCCAAAAGAGTTCCACAGTTTTTATAGAGTTCCCTTAACGAGACCGGCACGGGATACGAGTCGCAGTTTACACAAAATGGGTTCTGGCAGGCATTCCTGTTCCTTTTCCTTGTCTTACAACATTGCTAATTTTTTTAAAGTTAAATACTACGTAAGGTATGAGAGTATAAATATAACGGCGCTTGGATTGATGTATGATTACTTTAAGGCATTTTGTAAAAAAAAAATTGTAGGACGACAGAGTCACGGACGACTGGAAGGATATGCCCAACTTTTGAGACAGAGTTCGGGATCACAGTCTTCGATTTAGATGCTATTCTCCGAGCAGAAGGCTTAACTAATCCCAGGCTGAGAGCGGCAGTGGTAGATTTACACTTGGAAATCTACCGAGCTGTTGCATCGTCGTCAGGTAAGAATAAATATGGAAGACAGTCTATCTTATATAGCGAAGCTTATTTGAATACATTGGACAGTCGTGCAAAAGTATTCCTCGTACAAACGGGAACGCTTTAAACTTTCCGTTTCGCTTTGTGCTTCTCCGTTTGTTTGCTTTCTCCGCTAAGGCGTATACAAGCTTTGTGAAAGCCCATTAGGGTTAGTATAGTAGTGTGGGATGATGCAAGTACAAGTTGAACTTCCAGTATCTATCTGCACTCATGCACATATATCTTTTAGCACTATCTTGAAAAAAGGAAGAAAATCCCCTTTCCCTTGAGGCTTAAAATGGGTGCTGATTCACAGGGAAAGAGAAAAGTGAACTTTCTCTTCGAAGACGAAATGTTTATTGGGAAAGACGTTTTCCCTTTCATGTATATGTATGTAGATAAATTGAAAGGAGGAAAAATGTTTTGTACGAATAATTGAAATGAGAGGGTTGCGTCTAGCTGAGAGTTCCATTATCGATGTATGAGAAGTGCAGCTAACTTTGATAGGAGCTTTCCTTCCACGGTGCTCTCTATCTAATAGCGTGAAGACTTTGTGCACTTCTTCATCTCTCGGATATTTTTCTGATTTTTTGAAGTACTTACGACACGTGTAAGAAGAGAGATGTTCGCTTTTTTAGTGTGATGTGGTGGGCTGCTGATGATGCGGGACTCGTTCGTTAGAGTGATTTTCCATGTCTATATGCTTGTGTCAACTTGTTACGTTTTTTGTTTGTGGGATTCTCAGGTGCTGCTGGATACGAAAACAGATTTTCTAAAGTAATCTCAACGGTGAGACAAATGGTTCTCCAAATGGAGAATGGTGTAAGTTACAAGGAATCGATGTTGACTGCTTTCATGTCGTCCCATGTCGAGAACGATTACTCGCAGATGGATTCTGGTGATAAGAAAGTTGAAATTTACGAAATTATTACAAGTTTTTGCGAAGGGCTGGATGACAGTTTTCTGGGAAAGTTGGAAGAATCAAAGATGTAAGTGGAGGGAATGCGCCATAATGTTTGGCGTGGACTTTAATTTCCTGAATTCAAACTCACTTTAACGTGCCCTTATGTATGACATAATTCAATAACTTTGATTTTCTAGGCCAATAGCAGGAGTAGGAGCAGCAGACTTTGGAAACTGCCAAACATACAGGATTTGGAAGAGCCTCGAAGTGATATCTAATGCGCTTTCAGAAACTTCTTGGTCTCAGTATGAAAGTTGGCGAACAGAGACGAGGAGCAGAATACTTGTAGAGGATTTTCTGATTCTATCTGTATTTTCGAGAGTGATGAAGAAGGATGTTCGTGGTTTGTTGCTGGCTGTGAGCAACCACTATCCGATGAAATCTGGCTTTACAACCAAGTTAACTAATGTTTTAGACTCGACCTTTGGGGAAAGTTCTACTTCTGTCTCCCTCAACAATCAACAAGACATTCAAGGAAAGGCACACTTAATGGCCAAGTTTGCCGATGCAACTTGGGACGATCAGAAAAGATTGTTGGACTTTGAGCTGAAAATGTCTTTGAAGCTACACTCGGAAAATGAAATTTTTAACTCTGACTGCCGTCAAAATCCTCTCGACGGCACTTTAGGGTCTGTTGCCAGCAAAATAAAAAAGACTGATGCAAGGAATCTTTCGGAATTTCTATTTGGGTTCTGGGAGATTGCATCCAAATACGACTACCTGCTATCGACTTGTTTATCTACCCCATATTGCACCGAAGAAGGGAAGTTTGGCGACTCAAGCTCGGTCGAAAGTCTTGTTGCAGAGTATTCGCAAGTTTGGCTGAAAGGAATGGGCGCTCTGTTGTGGAGAAAATGGATCGCGGATTTAATTCAAGAGAAATTTGACTATAACCATCCTAGTGAAAAGCTGAAATCCTACATAGCACTTTTAGTTCAATGGATTGGCGAGCAAGTTGTCCCCACGCTGCGTGCAATCGAAGGAATCAATAATTTTGTGAAGGGAGCCGAGTTGGATGCGTTAGTACAGAAATGTCTGCAGCCTTTGGATCACTGCGGGAACCGGATGCTTTTGCAAAGAAGTGCCTCGTTCCGCTCCTTTTATGACATCCGGCCTTTTTCACCATCAGACTCTTTGAGCACTGTGAAAGCTGCCATGAGGTAATACCATTAAAAATAGTGTTCATGTAAAATAGTGTGTCGCAAACTCACAAGTGTGTTTGTCAACTTGTTAATATCCCATTTGTTTGACATATTGTTATGATTTCAGCCTAGCCTTAAGGCTTTGGATAACAAACTCACCTGTGGATCTACCGCAGATCGTGGCATTGCTTACCTCCGGCGCTAATGCGAATGATGGTGAACCTTTTCATAGGGTATATTCCGAATTATGCAAGAAACTACTCAAAGTCAGTTCCGCTCCTGTTAGTATAGGTAAGTCACCGTCGTGCTTTAGTTTATATAGTTGTAGAATACATGCTACTGACGGGCTAGTGGATTTTGTTAATGTTAAATTATGTCATTTATTTTTTATTTTTTTTACTACAGAGGAAGTTCAGCTTCTTGAGCAACTCCAGAAAAAGTATACTACAGCCATTCAGAACCGGAATACTGTTGAAGAAGAAGAGGTTGTGGGTGACTGGAAAGGACGTTGTCACAAAATTATCATGGGTGTAGAAAACTTTTTTCAACTTGCGAAAATACCCTCCTTCCACTTGGAGTATTCTCTGTTTGTCAGTCCGCTACGGCAAGCGGTGGCTAATGCGGAAGAATATGAATACCTTCATTCTTTGCTTTTGTGGGAAGATAAAGAGCGATTTCGACGATCCTTTTGCGAGTCCTCCGAACCCTTTTTGTTAGAGTGCTCCTGTCTCATTCCGTACTTTACTAGTCAAGTGATTCTTGACGATGAGACTCATTTGATTAGGAGCGTCACCTTAGGACAAAGAGATGCAATCATGGAACAGTATCGTCAACTTAATCGGCATTTGTCATCCGAATTAACTAGACGACGATTGGATTGGGAGTCTACAGATGGCTTTCTACAGTCAACTTGTGAAATGTTTTCGAACCTCACCAGAAAATGGAAATCAGTCTTTGATGAAGAAGTTTCTCTGAAAGAGTTAGATTCTTGGATTCAGTCAGTAGAAACCATACCAAGTGCTGATGCTGAAACTAATTTTCATCGTATGGCTGAGCTTGGCTGTGTGATTGTCGAGGCCTCGTGTTTCATGTTAGACGCAGCATCATATTTACCCACTGTGGATCCTTCGGTTGAAAACGAAGTTAAGGCCAAACTTCTTAAAGAAGAGGTAATGTAATATGTGTGGCAACAACGTCTTGAAAGTGTAGCTGTCTACGTGCTGTCCCGTCGTTTGTATTGTGATATATATACGTGTCGGTTTTTGTTACCCCACAGATTGACTATTTTTCATCATGGTTGAGTGCACAGAGATTACATTCACTGTATACAACGGGTAGAGACATCCACCCTAATATTGGATCCAAACTGCGTGTCGGCCATGTTCATCCATACCTCTCTGAAGTTCACCAAGAGCTTCTAACGGCTCAAAAAAGTTTGAAGGTTGCAGAGTCAAATGTTGCAGCTAGACCTGTGCCCCCTCAGTACGAAGATTTGCGAAATGAAACATTGCAGTTTGTTCGAACAATGGCTTCGAAAGTGAAGATAGCGGAACTAATGAAGCGAGTGAGAAGTCTTTTCTCAAATCCCTCAGCTGTCACCGAGTGTGAAATGAAAGCTGGTTTGGTGGCGTGCTCCTCTTGGCTGGAGTCATGCTCGGGCTTTATTCGTAAGCAGCTGAAACGGTTTTGGTACTGGGATGTGTGTCTCTCATATCTTCACCCAGCACTGCAGGTACGAAAAAGCGGAAGATGAGTAGTACATAAATGGTACACTGATATTCTCGTTGTGGACTTCTCTACTGGTAAAGTTCAATGTATTCATAAGATTACATTTTTTTGCTTTCTACTTAGATGATTACGGGATTCGGTTTAATTTGCGAAGCGATACGCAGGTCTTGCGTCAATCCGCATGAAAAGTTGAAAGTGCTCAAGATGGTAAAATTTCCAAGTAATCATTCGCCCAAAATGTCTGATGCGTCTGGAGTTTATAAGGAACCCTGGGCATATAAGCGGGGTACAAAAAGGTGAGCTTTCTTTGTAACTGGATCGTTTTGGTGTGACTCGCATGATATGCACTTTTGAGTTTTGCATTGCTGTCTCTGGTCTCTGTGTAGTTCTCTTACAAAATGCCAAGTTGAGAAGAGAACCCCGACTTCTAGTAGAGTCGAACACGAAGGGGTTGCTTGCGCTTCACGCCTTCATAATAATAGTTGTTTTTATATGTTTTATATACATATATTCTGAATGTGGAGCTGTGCCAACAGGGTCCTATTTGTCTTTATCGAATTTGGTATATACATACTTACTGTAATTTTTACAATGGCTCTAGATTGTTACTCTCTCTGATGTGGAATTTCTATAACAAAGCAATTTCCCACGATTGTGCCACGCCAAGTTTAATTGCTGATTCGCACGAGTTTACTAAAGAAGTTGTACGGATTTGGAGGCAGCAGCAGGAAGAAAAAGAACGGGAAAAGGAAATGGAGAATGCAATGTACATTTATAAGGGCCGGGAAAGGAAAGCTGATGCCACAGAAGAGGAACAGGAAATGGAAAATAGTGCGAGTCTTTTTCCTGATTTCAGCAGCGATTTTAACGATTTAAGGGATAATAATTCCTTCGAGTCTTCTGCAACGGCGGACATCAAAACAACTGCCTCGAATGATGTTGATGTGTTGGAAGTTGATGATGTGGACCTCTTTTTGAGAATTCATTCACTGGCATTTTCGAGAACACTGAATCATTGTATTAGACCCGAAAAAGTGGAATGCCAGTCCAACTTTCTGAGTCCTTTTTCCAATATGTAAGTTCCTACTTAATGCTTGCCGAACCTTGCGAAAGGTTCTAATTTGAACGGAAATTACCCAATTAATATGTGTTATTGATTGGTGTACAGGTTTGAGATTGGATGCTACGCATTCCAGAGCTCTTTTATGGACTTCTCCAAGGATGACGAGGGGGACATTTTAATTGGTTCAAGTTTAATGATGCAACAGTTAAATAATTCTGCGCTTTCCGTATCGTCAGGAGCTGAAATCGATAACAGTTTTTATGACGTGTACCGAGATCCAAACGTATTGGAAGTTATTCAACTCGAACCTGTGTTACTATCTTTTAAGCATCGAGTAAACGAACTGCTGGCTGAGTGGCCTGAACATCCAGCTTTGCTCCGGGTAAGCTAGCACTATGCTAACGATCTTGCATTGGTTTGGGTAGTAAGATTTGTGGGTGTACATTACGTGGTGTGGTATGCATTTTGGTATAGATTGTGGAGTTCATAAATAGAATGGAATCCTTTGATGTCAAAAACCCGCTTGTAAAATTTCTGACAGGTCTGGAAATGTTATTGGGTATGTCGTACATTACGTCCATTGTGAAATCATCATACATCATATTATAATGTATTTTTAATACGAAATTGATTTTCGCTGAAAACACTTAGCATTATCTCAAGAGTGGGAATCTGTCGCTCATCGCGGAGTTTCGATTGCCGTTCATTTGATGGAGATCACCAAACTTATCATTTCCTGGCGAAAATTAGAACTTAGGTTCTGGAAGAATTTATTGCAAATAACGTTAGCCAGGTAGGATATCATGTCAATTTTTATTCTGTATGGGATATGCTTTCATACAATGGTTGGAGATGTATTTAACGTTCACAATTATTGTACAGGGAACAAAAAGATGCGAAACAGTGGTGGTTTCATTTATTTGCATCAGCTATGGAATTCAGCTTGGAGAGTAATGACAAGCCCAACAAAGATTTTCTGAAAGTACTACAGCGATTCATGGAGTCATCCAGCCTCGGCCAATTTACCACTAGATTGTCCCTGTTGAAAGAACTTTATAAGCATTTTACCGGTTTGTTGCAAACACAACTCTATGACGAAGCAACAAGAACAAGGTTTCTAGATTTAGCTGCCTATACATGGAACTCCACCGTGTACTACGAACAGTTTGCTCAGGCCGTAACGTCACGCTTAAAGTCTCTCACAGCCCCAGTGGAGAAAGCAATGAAGGAGTTCATCCAGATTTCTCGTTGGAATGACGCAAACGTGTATGCTCTTCGGGACTCTGTCGTCAAAAGTCAGAAAACGTTAAGTAAATCTGTCTCGGAATACAAAAAGGTACTCCATCTTCCCGTATCCACCGTGCTTGTATCAGAAACTGGTATTGAGACACAGTCATCCAGGAAGAAGATAAAGTTTTCAAAAACAAAATCACTAGCCTATGTGATGCCTGAAGCGTGGATTATGGACTGCTCACAACACCACATACATCCATTCCCTGGAGAGTTTTCGCAACCGTGGTTGAAACGATTGGTTAAACTTCCAAAAATTTTCAAGAAATCAAGGAACATTTCACTCCACTCTATGGAAAGGGACAGTAATTTTGTCAGCTCAGTCGAAGAGATTGAAGAACTAACAGGAACGGTGATAGACAAAGTGCATGAATTACAAAATCTTCAGGTACGAATGAATACTTTGAAGTGCTATATAGTTAAAGTATAGTGTAAAGTATAGTTTTTCTTTTGAACCTAAAACACCTGGCAAATGTGGTGACTGTTGTGGCCGATGACAATTAATATTTTTTTCTTTCTTCATTTTACAGATACCTGAAGAGAAAGGCGACAAACGAAAACGAGCCCTACATCACGTGCACAACTTGCGAAGAAAAAGTCTTGCTGAACTATTCAAAGCTCTTCAAGGCTTAGGATTCTCTTTTAGAAGAGGCATGGTTCACCTCAAATCCTTAGAGAAAGAGACTGACTTTAATGACTTCAGCACGGAGCCCGTGGACTTGAATGCAGGATGGAAAAACCTTCAACTTGGCAATCAATGTTTTCCTGCAGATCTCGAATTAATAGAAGCTTGGAATGGCTGTGCGAGCTATTTCCAGAAAAGTGTGTCTCGCTTGTCTGTTATGCTGCTAGCATTTCACTCTCCCAGCAAGGAACTCGGGACCAATATCATTGATAGGTGCAAAGGATACACCCTGGACTTATTTCAGCATGTATGCGCGGAGAAAATCGTAATTGGGAAAGTTGGGAAATTATTGTGGGAACTTCGGATGTTGATGAACGCTCCGAAAATCACTGGAAATGAACTAGTGACAACTGCTTTCGCACGGTCTTTATACAGCACCGTTTGCGAAGTTGAAACCGAGTACCGACAGTACATTCTCGTTGCCGACTCGTTGGATGAAGAATACGCAGATGTAGGTCGCCGTTTTAAAACGGGTTGTGACTCTTTGATTAGTACGCTAATTACAGTCAAGTCTAATCTTAAAGGAATTGTCGCCGATGCTCACGTGAGAGGACTAGAAGATGAGTTAATTGATAAGGAGGTGTTGCTCAAGAGTCTTCATGAATTCGAGATGATTGTTGCTCAAATTGATAAAATCGCTTTGGAGGTCACCCATTCATCAATATTGTGGAGTTCGTTGGACAAGTCAAAGGCAAAAAGGGCATTATGGATTGAGCAATTCAGGCACAACTTGGAGTGTGCTGGATCTCAGCCACGGGGTGACGCTACCGGAGTGGATCTCGCAGGATTAATAGAGAAAACATTCGAGTCAGTTTTGTTAACATTTCAACGATTGGATGAAGTAGGTGGCGAAAAGAGCATTGGAACAAATGACGCAAATACAGGCCTCTTACCAAAGCAAAGACTCGCCTGCTTCGATTTAGACACTGTCACATCAAATGTCTTCAAGTTACGACAGAATTTATGTCGCAGTAACGCGGAAGATTTTCACAGCGTGAATTCCGTTCTAGCCAACTTGTCGCCCTTGATAATGCAGTACTGCTTTACTGCTCAGTTTTACTTGAAGATATTAACTCAGTACCATCGAGCAAACTCCAAAATGCTTAGTGTTTTGTCTGCCGTGTTTGCAACCCTCGGTCAGAAAGGATTTTGCCTCCCTTCAGACTATGAAAACGACGCGATGGAAGAGGGTCCAGAAATAGATGAAAAGTCGGGAATGGGACTTGGAGAAGGGGAAACAACTTCGGATGCTCAGGACGTGTCTGACAGAATTGAGTCGGAGGATCAACTGGATGACACAATGAAAGCCGGGGAAACCGCTGAATCAGCAGACAAGGATGTTGGCGAGGATGAGAAAGGTGTAGAAATGTCTGAGGATTTCGGGGGGAAACAACAGGAAAAGCAACAAAAGACAGCGGATGACAACAATGACGACAGTGATAATGAGGACAATGATGAAGATTTAGACAAAGAGATGGGAGATGTTGACGAGGGCGGGGAAAAATTAGATGATAAGGTACATACATACGTTCAAGCTTATGCCGATGTCTTTATGTATGTCTGCAAAAATGCCACTTTGTTAATTGAGAATTTTTTATGCAAAGATGTGGGGCGGCTCAAGTGACGAAGAAGATGAATCAGAGGACCAGAAAATGGAACAGGGGAAGGGGGCTGCAGAGAAAGCTGAAACAGAGTTAAGTTCTAAAGAAACAAATAACGAAAAGGATGAACAGATGAACGAAGAAGAATCTTCGAAAAATGAACCCGTCAATAAAGACTTTAATAAAAACGATGATGATGAGGAGCTCAATGACGACCAAGTGGATCCGTATCACGGTCAAAATCAACCAGAGCAAGAACCGGAGCCCATGGATTTACCGGAGAATCTTCAGCTGGATGACGCAGATCCGTTGGACGACAAGGCTGACCAAGACCCCAATCCTTTTGACTTGGATGCCGGAGATCGAGAGTTGCCTGAAGGGTTTGACGAGGATAACGAGGAAGTTGCGGAAGAACCCCCCGAAGGCGTAAGACCAGATGAAGTTTCAGAGGAGGACGACGGTGGAGAGACTGAAAATATGCAGGTTGATGTTCCACAAGTTGATGACGTAAATAGCACTGTAAATGAACAGGAAGAGCAACCGGAGTTAGCTGAGCCGGACCCTGCTGAAGATGATAGTGAAGTCAGTAAGGAAGAAGCCGCAAATGTGGACACCAGCACGGATAAGCCCTCTGAATCAGAAGAAACGCCGGAGCAATCCGAGTTGCCCTCGAGAAATAGTGAGATGGGAGCGAATGCAGAGGACAGAAAAAATAGAGACACCACTCAAAACGTTGAGGAGGAAAACGCTTCCAAAAACGATGAGCAGGCCAGTGGTCAAGTCGAAAGTCAAGACGGTCAGGGTCACGAAGGAAAGTCTGTTGACAAGAATATAGTGAACACTGGACAGAATGAACAGAGGGAAGATGCATCACGCAGGCCTGGAGAAACAGATTCGAAACGTTCACTAGCCGACAGTGTAGAAAGTACAGTGGACCAACTGAAGCGGCTCAAGACAATTGACAAATCTGACGATACTAAAGGGGAATCCGTAGACACGGGTGAAGAGCAAGAGGAAATGCAAAACAAAGCCGAAGTGTACCAACACATTGAATCTGCTGAGAAGAAGGATTCGCTTACAGTGGATAATGCAACAAAAGAGCAGTTAGATAAGCAGCGGGGTATGCAAATTGATAATGAAAAGGAAAGCGCGAATCCCCCGTTCGAGGACACTGTCGAGGAAATGGAAGTAGACGAGGTTGAGGAAATTGCGGAAGCCGAAATTGATAAGAATGCACCAGATCTCATTCGTGGTCTACCTGAAAATAAAAAGAAGCTCAAAAAGAACACGACCAATCCGGAAGAACTAGAACAGGAAACTGGCCAAGTGGAAGGGGAACTTGTTACGACTGCCAGCGTTCAAAGACCAGCAGAAAGTTACAGTCACACTAATTTCGAGTTGCTGAAAGAGAAAAGGCAGTTGGAGACAGACGACGTTGTAGTGTTGGAGGAAGTTAACATCTCTATTCATGAGCCTAGTCGAAATGAAAGTGATGCTGCGGCACTTGTACAGTGGCACGACCTTGAGTTGAAAACACTTTCAGTACTATATCTGTATTACTACTTTACTACAATCAAGATGGCATATCTCAAAATTAAAGGTAATTTAAGTGCTAGGTGAAATAAACTAATTTGCCACTTTCGATAACTCTCCGGTTTCAGATGGCGTTTTCTGCAGTTGCTGTTGTGGCAAAGGCTCTGACGTTGTTGGAAGCTGGCAAGCTTGCTGTCGCGAGCTTCGGAGAGGACTTTAGACTGATGCATCCCTTCGATGAACCCTTTTCCGATGTCAGTGGGGCTAGAATTATGCAGGAGTTCACATTTTCGCAGAAACGAACCAAAATCGCTCAGCTTATGCAGCACGCTACAGCACTATTCAATCAGTCCAAGAATTCTGCCACTGGATCATTGCAACCGGAAGTTGCCCAGCTCATGATTATCATTTCGGATGGTAGAGGGATCAATAACGAGGGCGTCGATGTCACCAAGAAAGCCATTATGAAGGCTCGTGAGCAGAACATTTTTATTGTGTTCATAATTGTAGATAACCCAGAAAATCAGAATTCAATTCTAGACATACGTCAGCCAATTTTTGGACCGAACAATTCAGTTGAAATTGTTCGCTACATGGACAACTTTCCCTTCCCATTTTACATGATTTTACGTGATATAACATCACTTTCGTCCATTTTGTCTGACGCATTGCGCCAATGGTTTGAACTGGTAACTTCAAATGACTGATGAGATGTTTTGTTACTATCAAGATGTTTTGAGATTTACTTTTACTTTTTTATAATTTAGACCTTTCATTGTGATGATGGGTATAAAGGACTAGCGTTGAATATTTTTGGTTTGCTAATAAATTTGAAATAATTTAATTTGGCCGCTCTCTCGTTCCAGCAGACGATTTCCTATTAGCGTAGTCCAGCAAATTAATATTAGCCCACATAATTGATACATTGAAACCTCCATTTGTCAACCCCTCACAGCAAGTACATAACTCTTCAGCACCAATATCCTCCCATAAGGAGACATCTCCCAATTTTTTCAGTTTAGGGCACGATGTCACCATTGCCTCTACACTTGCTAACGACAACTGAACAAGTCCTCCCTGTGCTGGCCCTACTAATCGGTTCTCGAAAGTCTTCAATTCATTAAGCTTATTTAGAAAGGATGCTGGCGCCCCAACTTTTGCCGCTTTACTAAAAATTGCTCTCGATTGTCTTAACGTTTCCGTTCTGGCGGACGACTTTGATTTGCGATGATCTGACTCCAGGGGAGCTCCAGGAGCGATCCAAAACTTTTCCAGGGTTCTCCGGCACATTGAGTTTTGAATGGACTTGATCATTTCATCATCCACCAGAGGATAGCATTGGACACACGCTCGAAGCTGGCATAAGTTGGGGCAACACTGCAAGATGTTCATTAAGGTTATCGGTTCGCCCAGAACGTCCATTTGCGTTATGAATGGAAGGAGACTTGACTGCATACGCCAGGCATCATTCACGATCCCCCGGAAGAGCTATAGACAGGTGTGTAGTACATGCACAATTGTACATACGAGAACACCCACCTTGTCACTTCAGATTTGGAGATAAGTGGCACATGAAATGAAACTAGCTAATGACATATAGAGCCACTTTCTCTTCCTCTTTGTACAAAAGAAAAGAAAGTGAAAGTAGGGAAACTCACTCGAAGTTGGCTCAACAGGCCCAAAGTGTTAATGTTGACAGGGTATATTGTGTAGAGTTGTGATAGGATCCCATTGCACCAGTGGACGATTCCCTGAATTCGTTTCTCCCTTTCATTTGGCGTAATTACTCCGTAACAACTTTTACACGGGAGTCCCACCAGCTCCGCATTGACAGAAAGGATATTGTTCCCGTCCTCATCCGCGTTTCTCAGGGTCGTCGTGTTGTTGTACAAGGTGAGCCAGCAGTTCCGCCACGGATGGTGCTCAATCATTGTCAAAAACGATTTTCCTCCTTTCGCTCCAACAATTTCGCACAAATGCTTCTCAAAGAGCTGACACTGGGATTCATCGGCTTTGACGGGAATTAGCTCCTGGAGACTTGCCTTGTTCATGCAATTTATACTTCTTTTTAGTATGTAATCTAGTGTTCTTTTAATTTTAACAATGAGCCTTCTTTTTCGGGTTTCTAATTTATTTTAGGGGGTATGCGTAGACGACGATAAATTGTGTGATTTGTGAGATGTGCGAATGCATACCGGCTCTTTGATGAATATATGATGACCAAAGGCATGCTTCTCGTCTTTTGAGAGGAGTCGTTTGAACGAAAAGCTCCCAGCAAGGAGTTGTACCATATTCCGCCCCAATGTCGTCACCGAAGTCCAGGAGTAGTCGAGGTGAACCAAGGTGTGAATGAGGGAGTTCATTTTCTCCACGTTTTTCGCCACCCACGCTCCAATCAGGTAGAGTGCCGTGGAGCTGGGGTGATTGCCGGCTTTGTAGAAGAGATTCTGGATCCCAATGTCGTTGACAAACTGGGAGCCGCTCACATCCAAATGCGTGAGATTTTTGCATGAGGTCCCTATAATCTTGAGCATGTCGTTGTCACACATGCCGCGAAGGACGAGAATTGACAGGTTTCTGAGGCCGGAGAGGGTATCCTGTATGATTTGGAGGGAGCTGGGAGGGCTATCATAAAAGAGTTGGCGTTGACCGGTGAGATACAGGGAGGTCAACTTGGATGAGCACCCAGAGGATTGTATAATGGAGAATATCTCGCAGGCATCACGCATGGTGAGGATCTTTCCAACCTTATCGTTGGAAGGCCACTCGAATTCATCCGGAGGTCGGAATACACTGGCAAGTACGGTTGTTTCTGGAGTAGGCACTTGTTGTTTCGATGAGCTGTTAAGTTCATCGGCAAGCAAAGGATCGGAAGGGTGGATGTGTATCAAGTCCTGGGAGGAGTCGGAGGAGCAGGTGGCAGTTATACTGGATTTGCCTGAACTATATTTGGAGAAGCGCAGAAATACTGATTTCTTCTGAATATTAGTATATAATAATGCACAGCGTATTGAAGAATACCTGCTCATGTTCAGCCATTCATGTAAAGTTCGAAAGTCAAGAACAGTGGAGTCTTTTCCAACAGAAGCTTTCAGTAAGGCGGTATTTCTTTCGTTTAGAATCTGGGTGGCTGTTACATGACGCAACAAGAAGGAGAGCAACCCATCTTTCTCAGACTCCAACAAATATTTTCGAGCATCCAACATGTCGCACACGGCTCTCTCAAGAGAATCTCCATCACCGGCAGCAGCGGGTTTGACCCGCTTATCTTTCTTGTGATTTTCCACTTTCGTATTTGAACTCTCTGACTTATTTGTCCCCGCACGTGAAATGGCTTCTGTTGACACAGGATTAGACGGTCCATACAATTTGAAATCAGTTAGTTTAGCTGAACGCTGAGCCGGTATAGTGGAAGTCGAGATTTTCGACGATTTCTGAATGTTGGGAGTGTGGTGATCTGCCATGATTTTGTTTTTAGCTTTGGTACGTTACAATTTTTTCTGAAAGTATTGTAGATTGTATATATAGTGGGCGTTTGTTATTATGTAAGTGTTACTCGCAGTAAGAAGCTAGTAATTTTGAAGTTTGAACAAGATCTTTGTAAAGCGGATAAGGTCTGAGATCGAATTAGTCGTGTAAGAACCTCAACAATTTTACGTCAATTACTTTTCAATATAATTTGAAATATGCCCTTTATTCGCAAATCTTGGTCAACACGGGTGGTCCCACGTGTATTTATGTTGTTTTGGAACACGTTTGAAACAAAGTTTCCATGGGCTATCATGCAAATAGAAGCGCGGATTGATGTAAATTTTAAATAAATACATATAATGGATCAGTCAGGGGAACTCAGGCGTAAAGCCAGGATCGGTATCTGCACAAAAGCGCACCCAACCCAAACGAATGAAGCATAGCACAATGTTTAACTAATCCTTCAACTTCACCACGTGGTTGATTTATCTACTCTTCGGAATGTGTGATTATTTCAACCTTATTTATAGAGGCACTTTGTAGATAAACTTCCATACATGACTAGCACTTTGTTTTACAAGTCACTTAATTGCTCATAATTCAATATTAGCATCTATTAGTTTACACTTTAAATGTACACAATTCTAGTCCAGGAGGAAAAACTGGAGGCACGTTATCATCATAGTATTGACAAACATTTTTGGCCTACTCGGAGCGCGTGAATAGTTCCTATTTAGCAGTACATGATTCTATACCTCTTCAACATAAATAGAAATGATTGAAAGTCTTTGTAAATATAAAGTTGCCTTTGTTTGCGCGACTCGTGTCCTTCTGATTGCCAGCAGTAGAACACTCGCGTCGTCACTAACTGACCATGTGAAGAGTTTTATAAGCATAACTTCGTATTCTCGACTTTTTCCACAGTCTTGGCATGGAATACTCGTGTGGGAGTCTGCCAGCGACGTTCCCCTCAAAGTATTTGAATATTGGGAACCACCACACCTCCGACAAATGATTTGAGGGGGTGCGCCTCTGTAATCAGAAAAGTTTACAGTCATCATCACCACCATTATATGAATATTCAGAGATTTGAAAAAGTGATTAAGGAGAAGTAAGAGTAAAGAGTATTGCAGAGACTTTGAGCAAACACTTGAGTTTTTTTTTTCTCTACTTCAAAATTTTGTCAAAGTCACTGTTTTAAAGCTGAGTGCGATGCACATGAGAGCTTATACCTTGTTCTCAATACGATGCGCTAATGCATGGTAAATCCAAAACATCCTCGTCGTTGCGTAATAGCCTATGATTACATCGATCGTGTAATGGCCATGGGAGATGAGTAATCCTATGATTCCAATCCATGATGTCATCCAAGCTGTCCAGTGCAGTGTGACAAGCGTTTTTGGTGTATCTACAATTCACCAGGGAAAGCATGCACTTTATATTTCTTTACCGAAGGAAATGATTTTGCATGAATTTTAACAATGCCAAAGTTGATATGTATCTCTAATGGGTTAAAATTGATCTCAATTTAAACATAAATACACTCTTGTATGAGAAGGTAAGTCATCATGAAGATGATGGTGTGGCCCGAAAATATGTAATCCCCACACAACGTTTTCTGACCATTAAAGCCGAGCCCACCGGCAGCAATCAACTTTACAACTTCCTTCGTCGCGGTCCACAACGTCTCTCCGAAGGACGTGGAATTTATCTTTGGACTGCAGTAAACATGAGTGTTTGCCAAAGGCAAAACTGTGGCGTACATTGTGACAGAGCGCATCATGTACAGAAGGCTCAGCATTAGAAAAACTCGGCGGGCTAGAATCCATCTAAAATGACAAACAAATGGAGCATTTTTTAAAATTTAATATTGAAACATAAAAATGCATATGAGTTTCTTAGAATTGAAATCAACGCCTTGCTTTAATTTTTGTTACCTATGCTTATGCGTGACTATCAGAGTAGTGCTCGTTATAGTACAAAGGATCACAATGATATCCGACAAATCGTTGAGCCACCTCCGCTTCGTTATATTGTCTAGTGAAATGTCGGGCAACGGTGGGTGAATATTCCTGTCTGGAATCTTTTGATGTGTCAGGAAGATGGAGAAGGAGTTGCACACGAAACCGAGGACAAGCAGGGCGAATCCTAAGGCAGTTTTTCTCCGCTCCTTCGGAAAGGACTTGCTCTGCTTCCCACTCCCTCCATCTTTCGAGGTATGAACGTAGACCTCCTCCGGATGAATTTGTATGCTTGTACTGGAAGGGTAATCGTATAGTGAGGAGTCATCCTAAAAATACACATATTCCAGGAGTTAACATCGCGTTCAATTTTTGAGGACTGGAATTTTACAAAAGTTGCATAGTTTATGTTTTCACGTGTAATCGAACCTTTTTGCTGATCCTTTCAATCTGATTAGCATTTCTGTCCAGGCTCAGCATTCCATCTCGACTCCCGATGTCGATAAGGCTATCATGTGAACTGTGACGAAGCGAGGAGGAACCGTCCTCATCTTCATCGAGACGCAAATCTCTCTCGAAGAGAGGCTCCGACAACTGTGTTGCAGGCATGTTAGCACACAATTAAACTGACCACCAAGGCACGCACGGTGATATGAGGGATGCGATAAAAATGATATGAGCTCGTCCCTCCGTCATACATTGGAACACACACATGCAATCGCGACGACGAGATCAAAGTAAATTTTGTGATAAACACGAGTAGTCCGTCGTTTCTCTTGGTCTCCACTCATTTGCTCGAGTATCAAATCTTTATATATATTTAATACATGTACCTCATTTGTGTGAAATGCACACAGGCATTTTTTTTATTGTTGCAGATTACAAATGTAAACGGAGATGTCTGTTGGACGATTGCCGATTGCGTTGTTTGCACACACAGAGTTACATGCACACACAATTGAGTGCGCACACCTTTGTATATATAATTGCTGATGCTTCTTCAATTATGTGAAGGTTAACCAGATTCTTGGGCTTTGTTATCCACTCCAGACCACTCGATGATCTTTTTTGTCTCTTTTTTTAGCTTCATATAGTAATATAGCTGCTTCTCACTCTTATTCTCATCCCCTTCCATTTTTTTGCTCACTGGTCCACAACGTTTGCATTTGTGGAAGCGTCTCACGAACCACGTGTGTGCAAGGAGTTCTCAAATAAAAATGTTCACTTTGTTCGGTGAGTGTGTGTGCCTCCAGGCCAGGAATCGAATGTGGGGAGCTGAGACTCTATTACTGTACGTACACTGTAACACTGACTGACAAATCGTTTTAGAATGTCCTAGCCCACCAAATAAACATGGATTTACTCCCTCTCTGTGTGTCTAGAGAAATCTCTATTTTTTGAACGATCATCATCAATTGTCGTGACAAGAGTATGAAAACTGGAAGATTCTTCAGAACTCCTAACATAGTTTAATCCTGTACACTTCTCACACGTAAATCATCTTAGGTATAAAAAATGTATGCAAAGATGGTCTCTCATCCAGTCTCTAAGTGTCCGTAAGAGAGGAGATTGAGGCATGCAAAAAAGGCTTATATTGTTTACATTACATAACATTATGTACACACCTTTTAGACACTGCTGTGAGGTTTTAGGAGGATTATGTATCTTTTTAAAAGAAAAAGACGATTTTTTTATAATACTGAACGTTTCCTCATAACTCACATCTCATCAATACGTAACACACACATAGTTTACATGATAAATGATCGGAGGTCCTCTCCTCCGCTAGAGAGCTTTTCCACCTTTCCGCAATTCTCAGTTCCTTCGCACTATTCTTATATGGCACATTTAAAAGGCACAACAACATCAACTTCTTTCCGTGAATATCAATCTTCTTCCACACAAAACACACAAGGAGTCGTGTAATCTTTAAGAAAAAACGCGGATGGAGGAAACCCTCTTCTTTTCTGTGAATGATGTGTACTGGTGTGGGATGGCACGTTACAAAAAATATGACTCTTTCATGAAAGGCATCCCGCTGCGCTCCCACTACTCACACAACTCCCTGCAATTCGTGCTGCTTTTCATTATTTATTATTACATTAGCGTAATGCACACCGGGTTCGGGTGTGAGACTACAGAATAAAGGAATGTTGTAAGTAAATTTCGCCCATTGATGTCACTCTCTTTTCGACGATTTCACATGTATTACTATTGTGTCTACTGCTCCTGTTTCACTGAAACGAAACAAAAAAAGGAAACCACACTATTGAGATATGTATACGAGATGTGTATGTATGTGGGATGTGACAGGTATAAAAAAGTCTTCAATTTCGCAGACAGTGAGCTGAGCGGTGAGAATTAGTGTCAATAATCATATTACTTTCGCTTTGGTTTTTTCTGTCCTTTGATCGTCTCTCACTCACACAGGGACACATTTGTGTGCACGTTGACTGTTGTGTTGTGACTGGTTAGGTGATGAATGAAAGTGACTCTTTTTGTTCCACACGAGCTTTTGGTTTGAGAACACTGGGTCTGGTGTGCAGTCTCTGTTCTGGTGCTACATGGTTGTAGCACGCGGAACTTTGTATAATTTTGCGTGAGCTTTTTTTTCGCAACTCTGTCATTTCCCATTTGGGTCCCTCCTTCATAAAGTCTTTTTTTGCTACTTCACAATGTCAACTTAGAGACACCAATGAGACGACACAGTGTATCATGTTTAATCAATGGTTTTGCAAAGTTTTACTTTTGAAATGCCTAAGCAACATTATAAAATAAAATATTGGCAAATCTTTGCATTGTATACAAGAGTATTACGTTTTTTTCAAAATTGAATTCACTTTTGTACTGTCTCTTGAGTTGGGCTTAGGGTTTGCATGCAAAGTCCGTCATTGGAAGACAATTTGATGGGCATAAAGAGAAAATATAATTCAGTCGAAAATATATAATCCTTTTGTCTTCAAATGCGGACCAGCGTTGACAAGTTTCGTGTGCTTATTGTTTCCTTCTCTTATATTAGTCCTGTCAACTTCTGTCGCATTCAAAATGCATGTCTGATGTCAGTTTCTCTCTTGCTGCATTTTTTCGGCTTGTTTGTGATTACACTACTAAATAAGAGTGTATATATCTTTTGTCCTTGTAATCATCTCGTGATGTCCAGACTCAGACGTATATATTCTATGCAACTCTCAGTTTAGTAAAGAAAAACAATGTGCACAGCAAAAGTCCTTGTCGTCTGCTCTCCCTCTCCGTGTCGTGATTTCCACCGATAAAGACAGATTTTTAAGACCAGAGAATGTGCAAGCCTTAGAGGAAACTGTACCGGAAAAGGCGAAATTGCACAGTCCTTTTGATTTTGTGGAGTGCTTACTATTACCCCAAATACAATACTGTTACACGTGTATAAAGAACATTTCCGTCGATGTAAACATATAGTCTCTCCATTTACTAGTATTCCAGCCTCTTGCTATTCTGCTGTTTTTGTTTTTGTCGACAACACCCAAAAATAATAATCTGAGAGAAAACCACAGCTCCTCGCGGAGTGGAATTTTGTTCTTTTTTCATACGAATTCCAAACCTGAACAAAATCCACGAAATTCCGCGGAGACCACTGCTGCACACACCTACACAAGATTATTGAACAATAATATTGTGAAGTTAATGCAGTGCAGAGGGAGAGAAAAGGTTGCAACCAAGTTTCTTGAAGCAATAAAGGAAGAAATGCTCGTAGGGAGCAATATATTAACTAATCATAACAGTATTGAGAACCAAAATATAGACGACAAGGAAAGAAATAAGAAGAACTGCAAAAGGAAATGTTCTTCAGAGATGAACATTGAGGGGAACCGGTGAGGAATGAATAAATGAATGAAAGTTCGTATATATAAAACATAATCCATCTGTTGTTTTATACATTCCAAAAAATTTCGCATTCCAACTAAGAGTCTCTGCTTGGAGCAGTAGTCGTTATATGGAGAATAGGTGTGAACAAAATGCGACTCATACGCTAATACACAGGAAAATACAATCTCTGACTCAACTCTTCTCTCGAACTTCTCTTCATGGAGTAACTCTATATGAATACCAATGTCAGTTAAAGTTCATGAAAACAGCCTTCTGAATTCATTTGCCATTTTCCCCACCCGAGATTTCTCCCTGCTAGGGATTTTCCCGAGAGAACTAGCGGATATATATGGATTTGACGGAAGGCGAGAGAGAAAAATAGAAAGAGAAAATGAGAACACCTAAGAACCATTCATTCTACTTGCTCTTTCGTTCGCTGAGTTTCCAACTTTCTTCTGACTGACGACTGCATAGCGATCGTGGTGAAAGGGAGATAGGTGAGAGCTGTGAGAAATTCGGGTTCTACATTTGTTCCGTGATGTATAGTGCATACCACAACCCAGCCGGTAGCGGATGCATTGGAGATGTGTGTAAATTGTAGCATAATATTAGGTTATTATTGTATTGCACGTGAAATGGCCTTTTCCGCCTCCCTTTCAGAGAGGACGACACTGATGGAGAACATAATAATAAGGCAGCCGTGACCGAAGACGGCATGGAATCAGTCAGCGGGGAAAGGTTCTATGGCATTTTATGACTTTTGCCTTGACTCAACTTTTGATGCTCCTTATACGAATGTTTGCACGCATTCCTTTCTGTAACAAAAAATACTTCTTTTCTCTCACTACTGTGCTGTTTGGAAGGATGCATGAGCTGAGAACGAGGGAGATATGGCGTGCTGCTAATTAAAGTAGATATAAAAATGTCTTCAAAAGCATATCACTCGGGTTTTACTGAGATCGCCGATGAGACAGAGTTGTGTGTGACTTTTTGCAAAAGGACAAAAAGTCACATTCACAATTTCAGCTTAAAAATTGGGTATTAAAGATTGGGTGTAGTTTCGCAAAGGTAGAGCGTAGTCTAGATGACGACGATGAGGAGCACAAGGTGATGTTGATCACTCTGGAAAATATGAAAGTTCTCATTAATACCCCAAACTGGGACGTATCAGCGTACGGTCAGTTATTATGACAGAATGAGCGCATATGCATGTACAAGCTATTAGTTTCGTATTAGGTTCAATTTTTGGGGTAAGCTACCGTATTATATATGTAGTCCGTCTCGTGTTTCATGTGTATCTAATTTTGTGCGCGCATATGGCAAATGGCATTGGAAAGTCGACAGTGTGGAACAAAAGAGACTTCCGTCACAAAGTGTGATGTGAGTGAGTCAGTTGGCTGTAATAGGGAAAATTGCAATTGTTCTGACGTTGATTCGCGGTGATTTTATTGCCAACTGAAATTGGATCTGTATTAGAAGCAGCTTCCTCCCCACACGACGGGCCTGATGAGGAGAGAGAGGCCACAAAAGTCAACGAGGAGAGAACGCACACGTGTGCATACAAATTGGGGAAATTCTCTGAGCATCGCAGGCACATGACGAGCCAGCCTGCCTGATTTCTGAAATAGAGATGCACAACTGCGCTTCAGTAATAGCTGCTGTGCGGCTAATGGTTACACTTTTTCAACAAGATCGGTGATAGAGAAGGGCGTGTGTTTCCAAGATTTTTATCGAGATTGAGATGAGCATTTGAGCGTGTATGCTTATAATACCTAGATACCTACATAGTAAATCTAGGTGTGATGTGAATTCTGAGTTGTGACAAAGCAATAAGCCTCAGAAGGGAGTGGCACCAAAAATAGGATGTGCAACCTTTAGCTACAATGGCGATGACGAAGCATAGATATTGCAATTATAAGCTTTTGTATCAGTGCAGAAGAAATTATTTGTGTACTCTGAAGCTCAGGTTGGTCTACCCAAAATACGTATGTATTTCCACACATTGACTAGGGGCAATAACCAGGGTGTGTTTTAAACTTGAACTGAATGTGTAAATTGGTAAAATCGATATAATGAGGGTTTTTTGTTTAGGAACTATTTATTGTTAACCTTGTGGTTCGTATTATGAATTGTCGTCCGGTACAAAATAGTTTACGAGAAGAAAGGACACTCACTTGATGATTCGGGGTTTGTGCAATCTAATTGGTGTCTTTGTCACCAATTTCGTTTTAGAGTACATGTCTTTTGTCAGAGTTGGAAAAAAGAGCCGTGTTTCTTTGAGCAGGAGACATGCAACAATAAGTGAGAATGTAATGTATGTGCATCTGCGAGAGGGCACTTTTACTTTCAATTACCCAACGTCCATCGTTAATTCTCTTTTAATGGATATTAAATAATTTAAGATTGAAACCGCAATATTTTTCATAAAACAGGTTCATATCGCTTGAGTTAGTTACTGCAATCATCCACCTTAAAGTTACAGTTTACAAACATTTTCTCAGTATGTAGTCTCAGTATTATGTTTGTATTACATAATTCAAGAATCAAGGATATTCAAGGATACAAATTTAGTTTAACTGTTGGAGTTAATTATTAAATATTGGAGATTGAAACACTTATCGCTCAATTATTTCGAAGATATAAACGCTGTCGGATACACTTCCTTCATTAACTTTTCATTTTTACAATTCTGAAAGTAAATTTTAGTTGCTACAATTTATCAGTAATTGTGTCGCCGAAAGAAGTGTCCTTCACAATGACAGCCCATTTTATGAAGTATATTGCCATGTCCCAAACGTAAAACATCTTATCAGCGTCGCTCTCACAAGTTTCCACTATAACTGTCCTGTGAAACACCCGTGGGCATTGTGTGTCAGGGTCTAAATTTGTTTACAGCCCCGGTTTGATACTTTATTGGAATAGCCGCGTTTATAATAACAGCGTGTGTGCATGTAAATTATGGATACTTAAATTTAACGCATCTGCATTGGTTTGGTAGTTTGTAACACTACACACGTGTGAAGCGCTGTAGATGACCTAAGTGAGACAAGTAAGTGTAAATGTTTGTTAACCCGTGCATTGTAGATAGCCATACAGCAGAATTGGATTTTTGCTGCGAACTACTTTTTTGTAATTCCAGATTGTGAAATCAAGTTTTGCTTCCCGGAAAACCTTCCCGTGAGCAAGAGTAAAATTTCCTCACTATGTTATACTTTGTTATTTGGGTAGATGTGGTAGATAGGTAAATACTGTTTCCTAAAGTTACGTAAGTTTTGTTAAACTTTACTTTGGGTAAGACCATCGGAAACTAAATTTTTATCTTTGTTACCTTGTGTAGCACTCCGTCAATGCATGATGAATGTGACGGCAATAAAATGGTGTTTTTCCGCATAGCTTGTGTTTGTACAGCGATTTAGACATGAAAAGCAAAGCATTTGCGTACCAAGTCAATTGTGGTGGGCGGAAGGAGATAGGATCGGCAAACTGTCATTATTACACTCCATTCATGATTCAGAACAGAAGTTTCTTGTGGCGGCTGGTCCCCAAGAAAAAGAGTCATATTATATTGCTTTGCGTTCAATGAAATTCTAGCATATTTGGCATATGCGTAAAACCGGTGAGACTAGTATTGTTTTTCATGGAAGGAAGGAAAATAAATGCACCTGTGAAGGACACGGGTTTGTCCTTGCAGTTTCTGCCATTTCTAACATCATTTTTCAGCAACCCTGTGTATTTTTCAATGACGTACGTACAACATTGAAATCGAATAATTCAAATACATATTCAGAGAATATATATGCAGAGAATTTTCGGTAAATTGAACTCGGTCGGGTGGATGAAATTAGTTGTGCATTTTTTCCATCGCATCATTCCATATTTGTAACACTGGAAAACATATAAACTGACTTGTTTGTGCCTTCCTCTTCTTTTCATATGCGTGAGAATACGATGAGTGAAATTGATGACTTCATACAAGGATTAATTACCTCTGATAAACAGAAACGGAGGAATGTGTCATCACACAGTTTTACCGATAAATACTATTTTCACTCGTGGTTATGCAGATGATGCAGAAAACTAGTGTGATAATGACTACGGAACTCCACCCTTTTCTCACAATTCCATCAAAATTTGTTATCATTTCTCATTTTCCTTCGTTGCAGATTGATTGTGATGCGTAATAGTCACATTCTTCGTTGTCAGTCTGTCCGTTGATGGAAACACGGATACAATGTCAGATACGTTGCTTCTTTTTAGTATTTGTCATGAACATTCATTTCACTCGGTATAAACATGCCAGTTTTGTCAAACACACGCGTGACACGATTCACTTCCGTACAACTCAGAATGTAAGAATTCATTCAGTAATTTGTGTCATCCTTTGAAATCAAATTGGTGACGAGTTACACCACAGCCGTAAAGAGAACCTTTTTACAGGGTGATGTATGTATTATATTTTATGCCAATTTAACATTGATGCTGAAGCTGAAGCAATACATTTTGAACACCTTGTGCATCGCATTATTAATACTAATAATATATGTACTACTAAACCATATTGAATTATTATGAGAATTGGGTTTTAATATCGTATTGCTGGGATAACTCGGAAGATGTTAAAGAGTAGAACTCCAATTTTGTCAACATTTAATTTGTTAAACAATCACAGACACCTGGCACTCCTCTCCTAGCGATTGGTCCGGAGAATAGCTTATGTGACTAACCTTGTCTCAGTGCTTCGTCTTATCAGTTAAATTACAACTGATAATGATAACTCGTCCGTCATACGACTTTGTGAAAGGACTACATCCAGTCTCCAAACAAAACTGAGCAGAAGGATATATCGGAAAGTATACTGGTTCCAATTCTCCCAGTTCAGAAGTGCCGAACGAGGCTTCGTATATCCGCCTAATATAGCGCAAACAGTTTCGTCGAATCAACTCTCTCTAGTCTCCCCTCGTATCTTGTGTGTAAATAGCTAGTATCTTGTTCCACTTTGTTCAACGTTCCCATATTGTTTCCAACCAAAATGCAACCATTTTTTGTCAAGATCGTTTTGACGGCTCTTCGGGGTCTCGTGTCATGATTTACGTAAACCATCTACACAACAGTGATTCAACATTAGTCACCTAAACCAACAGGCTTATTATCCTTATTGTGGTGTTCTGCACAGCTTCATTTTGCTTGAGAAAGAAATGATGCTCTGCAGTTACAATAGTTTGCACATGTGTAGGTAGACGAAATAGTCACAAAACAAAGAGCAAACAAGGTCTTAGCACGGAATAATACAGCATTTCAATCTAATAAAAGAAGATCAACAAGAGGCAACGATTACTGTTATTACAGAGGACAATATATCACAACTTAAAAAGTCAATTAAGCGTGTCATAGATATTGCAAACAGGGTTATCAATTCATGTGCCAAAAATAAAAACGGCTTACTCCAAGTCAGGAAGGAGACCAGTACTCATAAAGGCAAGCATTTGGTGTTGCATTTCAAATGACAAAACGACAACAACATATATACGTGTGGAAGCCACCATCAAATGAAGCAGACGTGCTAGCTCGCGTATTAAAAATGGGCTACACACTCAAGACAGACTCATTTGACAAATATAAAAAGAATTTATTTTTAACTGAAAGATCTTCACAAGAGTATAAATTGTTGCATAATCACAGGCTTGCATACACACATTTTTCCAGAATAAATCAAGAAGACATTTGAGCGTCAGTGGCAAATGCCGCTGGATATAGGTATACAGCTTGTGTATCATAAAAAGTATAAAAGAATTTTCCCGATTAGAAACACATCACACTCTCGTACACAGCTCGGGCGTATGAAAATGACATTATTACGCCTTCATTGCATTCCTTTGTGCACAATACGTAATACATGTTTGGAAGCGCAGATTTGATTCCAACGATTATATACTCTGTTGTAATGAAGCACAACGGTCTCGTTTCCTCGCGTCTATGTTGACTTTGGTTGTCTCGCATCTCGGCAAGTAGGGTAATATCACAATGTATACGGTCATCTACTCCTGGTGTCTCCTATTATGTCCCCCTCAATTTAGAGGCTAAATTGCGCTTATAATATTGGCTGACACATTTCTGTCTAAGCCGGTCTCACAAGTAGGTCGAGGCACATTCTTCGAATGATATTGAAGAAGTAGATGATGGCAATAATCCATATTGCCATGATTATATAGGAAAACCTGGCAGACGGAAGATGTGATTGTTTCATTATCAAATATGTTCTAAAGCGATAATATTAAATATTATATAGGATACCCAAAAAGTGGCTTACATATTTCTGATTTTTTGCAACGCTACTTCTCCTGTAAATCCTTATTCCAATGAATAGGTCACTTTGAATTTGACTGCAAAATCAAATTTTTCTGGATCACTAATTTTCATATCACGCTTCTATTTTTTGAGGCAACATTGACGAATGATTGATGTGGAGGTACTTCTCTTTGCTACACTATTCTTGTTTCTCTTTAACCGCTCCGTGTTTCGCAACTACGTTCCCACAATTTTACTGCAGACACGACCTTCCAACTTTTTCATCCAGGAAGACGTTGTAGGATGAAGTGTTTCACAGAGGTTTTCTTTTAGGTTTTGATTAAAACCTGTTTACAACGATATGCCGATATGGAATTGTCATTCCACGACTTGAAGTGGATCACAATTAACTAGTAGTTACAAATGTGCTAGTATTTGGATAAGCAATCAATGCAACACTCGGCCACATTATATGTTGTTTTCTTCATAAATAGTGAAACCACATGGTATCATACATGCACACACAGATTTCTTAAAATCTGTTGCATATACCATGTTATACAATTTTGGAGGTTTTTTGTGTTTAAGCTTTCATCATAGTTTGGCTGTATATAGCATATTGTATTGTGTGTGAGATCAAGATAAATGATGTAGTCCTGTGCTATCCATGCACATCACCATCGTCTTACGATTAGACAAAGGTTGAGGTTGAGGTGAGCGCTTTGAGCAAGAAATCTCGTTCAGGGCTTGAGGTCTTGATCTAGACAGGTGAAGTAATATAGCGTACATTATGCGTACATGTAACTGCTCAGTGTGAATTTGATATTTCTCTTGCGTAATAATGAATTGGTTGGCTGGTATACAGGTGCATATATGCGTATAGCACCTACAATAATAGAGACAGGACATTGTGCAGGCAGGCATATGCATTTGCAATCGCATTGTTATTAGGTAAGCCGTGACTTCATATAGCCCTCT
The DNA here is from genome assembly GCA_027743745.1 of Alloscopus bannaensis. Taxonomy (NCBI): domain Eukaryota; kingdom Metazoa; phylum Arthropoda; class Collembola; order Entomobryomorpha; family Entomobryidae; genus Alloscopus; species Alloscopus bannaensis. Next base: position 55,887 of record JAHZMW010000297.1, read on the forward strand.
CCTATAGAGTTTGCTGTTGAAAATCTGTGATAGCTCGTCTTGCCTTGTGCGGCTTCACGAAGGAATTGTAGGTACAAAGAAATACAGTATTTGTTCATCCAACTCAATAAGACTCCTAAAGATGTTTTGTAACCCCGGAATTATTTGTCAGATATGTCAGAGATGGTCAGAGTCAATTAAATCCGCCGTGAACTATTTAAATTACACATTTCCTCCTCTCTGACAATTGGCACCCACAGCAAAGGCTTCAATTTCAAAATTTCAGTAACTTCAAGTTATCAGCCCGTTAAATCAGTCTGGTTGAGAATATTACAGGGTCCCTCAGTCAAAATATTGAAGGCTTAGTATATGCATGCCGGTAGGTCTAAAGGTACACAACGATTTCACTCAAAAGTAGAACATGAAACTTTGACGGAAAGATTGTAGAGAGTGCCGCTTTTGTGGAAAACACGAATACCGCATAAACAACCAGCTCCAAAACTAAAGGAGTTTGCTTTCTCTACGTGTTGGTTTGTGGCATACGGGTATGACCCGCAGCCAGCGGCTTGGTTTGTGCTATATAATTATCGTATTTTTAATTTAAACAATGACTGGAGCACGTGGGAGTGTTGGTTTCCTTTCACGACTTGGTAAACCTTGAATTTTCCACAATTCTATCAGACCATCGTGAATTCGAGTAATTCTTAAACCAGTTTTAATGTCAAGTTTTGGGTGCTGGTGGGGAAAGTCTAAATAGTATTTAGTTGTTATGTAGTTGAATAACCTTACCTTACATTTTCCAGAGTCAACTCGCACTGCTAAGGGTCAAACATTCACTTCGCCCATATAAACCCTAGACATACTTGTATGTATGTGACTCAAGATTGAAGTAAAAAATTTGTAAAGCGTTATGATAGTTATGAAACTTCAAACTTTCTATATACGAGAACGTTAAAAATGTGAGTTGAGATAGAAGATGTTTTTATTGCTTTCACTCGTCATTTCATGAGCTGAAAGTTTACGTGATTATAGGTTCCGCAGCCCCCTACTTCTCAAAATTACTCAATGCATATAATTTTCATAGAGGAAAGTCAACTAGGTATATGTATCACACAACTGTTTTCTTGTATAAAATGCTTCTCGTAAAGCCGCTTGCGGTATTGTAGAAATTGTAGAGCTGACTGTGACTTCGTGGGAAAGGGTTTATGGTAAAATGGTTACTTGCACTCAGCCCTGCACAAACTGAACGCAATCAGATTCCATTTCCATATTTTCACTGGGAATTGGGGACTATCACTAATTAAATTTTTCTCGGCGGCCGCAGAGTTTTTGCGGTTTTCCTCTACAATAAACAAACAAACAATGCATAAATATATCTACATATTTGTATTCAAATACTAGATTCCGCACTAGAAACAAGGGGCGCGTTTTTGGGTTAGAATATGACACAAAACTTGCTTCTCCAACAGCAAAGCGGAGGAATCCCCACGAAAAGTTAATTTTGCCACTTGGTCAGCAGCAACCGTAACAAGAATTCTCCAACATAAAACGGGGTTCCATGCCGGCCACCACCGGTTCCGGTTTGTCAGCGAAAAAAGGCTTTTAACTGCGAGGAGAAAGTTTTGGAGAAAGTAGGTGCACGAGCACGACTTTCTTACATGGGATATGGGTAGCTCATTAATGTATGAATTAGCTATTATGTTTACCAGGGTTCAAACAAAAGGCGAGTTGATAGAAAATTCTAGTTTGCAAAAAAAAATATCTGTGCTGCTGGAAATTGTATAAAAATCTCTTTCCTTTCCAACCAAACTCGTTATACCGATAAATTATATAGATAGTGAGTGTAGCGCGGAAAATAGCGTTTTCACAGCAAACATCCACTTAAAGCAGCTGCCGGTTCGAGCTTCAGCTTACTGGGTGTGCAATTACTAAAAATGCGAGAAAGTGGAATGTCTCTTTTGAGCTCCTCTTGTTCCCCAGTGAGTGGCAGCTTTCTCCACGAGGTCTTCCAAGTTCTTAAAGCGAACCATGTGCAATGTGTAGCATAAATATCGAATGACGACTTTCGTACAATGACACTTCGAATGGATAACTGGATCGCATACATACATACAGGGCCGCTCGCTACCCAATTGATTTCAGACTCATAATAGTTTCACTAGGAAGGGGAATCAGCTTTCTCTCGAACGTGAACCTTCTGTTGAGAAGGACAAGGAAAACAAATGCATATTTCATTTGCTACATGTTTGTTTGCAGGTCGCGGAAAAGGGTTCATTCTTACAAATAGCCGATTCACGACACGTCTATCCGAGTGTCAAAATCCAGCAAATCTTGTATTAGAGAAAGAAAAAAGTCTTTGTAATACGATTTGTGTATGGGTAGGAATTGTTGATTTCAACTGCATGCGGAAGGGAACTATGCAATTAACACAAATTCTCGTAAAATGTTATGGCTCATAACTTGGAATGCATGTCAGGTATTAATAAAAGATTGCAAACCTAGTTTACAGAGGAGACTGAAATGCATATTACTCAGGCTGTGATGTTCGAAAGTCAAAAATCTTGT
>JAHZMW010000298.1:0-14399 GCA_027743745.1 Alloscopus bannaensis
ATTGAGGAGAAATGTGACTAGCGGAGAAGCGACGCTTTAGAACGTTCGGAATGCATGGAACACCGGTGAGCTATGCTAACATGCCTATAAAAAATTGAATTCATATATTATATATAAATCACACTACAGATCGGTATCCCTTAAGCACAGGTGAATATTTGTGTATTAAATACTGAAATTACATGAAATATGAAACATTTTGTAGATTTCATCATTGTATTATTAACTTTTAAAAGAAACTCCTCTTATTAGCAATAATCCGATTTGCCATCCAACTCTTGACCCGATTACTCAAATAAAAACTAGTTGAACTTCGAGTCAACCCTGCTTCCTCCATATTTTCGCGTATCGTTTTGACACAATCGAGAATCCCACTTTTGTAAATACCACGCTCGCATATCATTTACATAATTGTGCTCTTGTAGTTGCCTACATTCTTGAGCCAATTCTCATGCCACGTTTTGCCCTCTCTGATACCATAAAATGCAAACATGGTCAATGGTCAAAATCCAAATATTGCACTGTGCATAATGTTGCTCTTGATATTTTTATAAGGAAACAACCATACTTGGCCAATTATGTCATTCTCCGCTCGAATTTATGTGGTCATTTTGAGATACCACTTTAATGTCAGAGTCACGACTCATTTCGTTACACGTCTTTAAAAATATGAACTCCACATTATCGCTGAAAGAAGATCGCTCGGATTGCGTCATCCCTGAGCACGCATCTCGTATTTAGAGGCGAGAAATACAAAGATATAAAAATCATACAGCGAGTTTGTTTTTATGGTAAAATAAAGGCCGTCAAGTTTACCGTGTCATCGCCATTTACATCGTCGCATCAATATTTTTGGAACTTTTTATGGGTTTTCTTTTGAAAAAGGGAAGACAAATAAACAGCGACTGTGTGTAATCGTCACGCTTGATTGAACTCGTAAAAATGGTATTAGTCAATGTGTACTCAAAGCCAGCATTTTTTACTGTTGAAAAAAAATGCCTTGAAAGTTGAATTAGGACATACAAGTGTGCTGATTTGATAGTGGACAGAAATGGGAAAAAGGCGCTTTACTATACTTCACAGAGTTGGTGATGACATGAAAACGATGACTAAAACTTCTCTTTGAACACGCACACAAAGATATTTTTATGTCCACACATGTCTATTTAAAATGACAATTACAATCTAAAAAAATCCCTTTTGAGATCTCACCCATCATCTTTTCCCGATGCACTTAACACTTGAAAAAAAAATTGCTATTCAATTCTCCAATATTAAAAAAAAACGATGTAAGTGGTGGTGATAATGATGATGGCAACTGTGTCCACCGTAAACTAGCGTTAATATTAGATGAAACGAAATTTTTAGTCGTATATACACTCTTTTTTATCATCTCCACTTATCCCTTACACTTTACCCAACTTTCATGCGGTTTTGTCTGTGTGAAGCGGTTAAGCAGAGGCATTATGACGAGCGCATGGGAAATTATGTAATAATAATGAAAATCTTACAACTAATGACGAGAAAGGTATGAGAAGCTACAAGAAATTGTGTGATGATGAGAGTGATTGAACTGCATGAGAGTTAACATTCATTAGTGATTATTTACAACCAATCAGCAGCGGTAATGTGATTGCTTCAAAAAGGGGAATACAAATGGATTCCATGAATTTTTTACCTTTTCTGCTTCCACAGCAGAAAATCGTTGGTGAACGTGTGAAAGGAGATTTTAAGCTTGACTCTTACTTTTTCAAGCTTCTTTTCGCTAATTCGCAGCAAAATATACACTAATTTTGTGTTGATAAACATAAACCATCGGTACATTCCTCATTTTATAATGATGAAATGTGAAGTAATTGAGGCTAAACTTTGAGTATCATCTTCACAGCTATGAAGTCTTTGGGAGAGCTATTAAAATGGGATTTTTCAATTCGTACACGATTTATGAACTATTATTCTTGCAATGATTTCATGCATGTGCGTATTACAAAAGAAAGTTATGCATATGGTTGGGAAGAGGTAAAAAATATTATTTATGCCTTTTTAGAAAAAGAACAATTTTTTTTTCTTTCAATTCATTCATTTGTTTGTACGTGCTTTTTACTTACCTTCGCTTGTTTGGGAGTCGTGAAAAACTCCAATGTTATCCTTATCAGCTGCATTGTTGTATAACATGTCCATTTTTTTCGTCTTCGTTCGTGTCTAAAGTAAAAGTAACATATGAATCTAGCGAGTGGTTCCCATTTTCAATAAAAACAGTGAAGTGAAGGCTTTAGAGGTCACGAAGGAAGCGTTTTACATTCATATTTAAGACCAAGAAGATACTGAAGCTATTATGCAGTATCATATATTTTCTAATAATGCACAAAACTCTGTTCCAAGAATGAAGCTGACCATCGTGTCTTTATACATAAAACTTTTGTGCAAAAATACCTATCTCTCCATTGTGATAGGTGAATCCACGAAAATGAATTTAAAATTGGGCAAAAATGCTAACAAAAAAGTCCCATTTCTGAAAGATCTTTGATACCTCACACCAAGCAGTCAGAATCTCACTCTTGATTTTTTTTCAACACTTCACCTTGTCGCTGATGTACGGGGTTCCTCATTGTTTAAGATAAGTTTTGTGATTTTTTCACGAATGTTCTGTTTTCTTAATTCTTATACAATTCTCATGTCGACCTTTTACGTTTCGCGAGCGAAACACCTGTATGTGTTCATCCTGTCCCTGTGTGACCCTTTTCAGTGTCGTGTCTCCCAGAATTGAGAATGCTGACTAGTATTTACAGAAGTGGTAAATCAATAGAAAATTTTCCTTGTCTTTGTCGATATTCACGCACACCAAAATAATCATCGTCATGATCAATGCATGAGACGCGTCTTTCTGCACACTATATTTTTGCAGAGTGTGCACAAACACAAAAAAGTTATCGTGCTGCACGCTGCGTCCCATTGCAACTGGTGTTCATGGCAGATCACCAATAATAGCCTGGCGAAACTTATTGTTATTGACAGTTCATGCAGCACCAACAAAATCCTACACTCCAACTTTCAATGTTATTGACGACGATGATGACGTTAAGAGTCAATGCAAGAAGCAAACAGATATCTCAATATTCTCTCTGCAATTAGTCATATTTTTATCGCTTAATAGAGAGTATTGAAATGTTAAACATTGATGTGTGTTTCTCTTCTACTACATTTAAAATACTCTGTCTATTTCTCAGCGTATATTTCCTAATAAGGTATTAGTTTAGAGTGGTATGTGAAAAGTGAAAATTCTCCCAGTTGCAAAACATGGCATTAAATGTGTGTGTCCTGCAAACGATAATTCATATTCAAATATATGTTGAGCCTTTCTCTAAAAATCTCTCCGAGTTGCGTGAGGGAGACAAGGGGGAGGAAGCGTGTTGCGAATTCAATACAAATAATAGCAGTCATCATGAAAATACCTCCTTTCTACATTATATTAATCAATGAAATGATGACTTACTAAAAGATGGCTATTTTTACCAGTGTGTCACAAGAGACATATCGCAGCAGTGCACATTATGAGGCACACTTTTACGAGCCATTGTTTTACCGTCCCATTTGTGTGTTTAGCAATCACCGGCAGGAGGGAATAATATATTATTTTCCTCAAATTAATATTAGTTACACGCGTACAGTATCAAAAGGGAGGACTTACATCACAACAGACACAAAGACAAAGCACGTACACACGCCAGGGAGATATGGTATTACGCACTCTCTCTTTTTCCCGTCTGCAACTCATTTTTTAATTAAAAGTAATCGTTCAGGTGGCATGAGCCAGACTTGCAATGGTGATGGTGTGTGGTGGCCTGCTTTGTGAGCTTATCGACTCAATACATTTTTTCGTCAACGAAAATTGTCATGATTGAAGGAAGCCATACAGGCTTAATGTCTTCATACAAACAATTTACGTGGTGTTGCGTGGTTTGTGTGTAAAATGCGTAATCTTTCTCTTATTATGATTACACGAAGGAAGTGATTACCTGTAAAACAATAAGTCATGTTGGTTTTATCTCTAAAAGAACAAATACATACGAAAAGGTTTTTACCTAATTACGTGAGGGACACTCTTGCACAAGTTGGAAGAGACCTGAAACGTATAATATTGCGTATAGAATCTAACCGGAGGTAGAATAGCAAATGATATTTTTAGTTTAGAAATGTTGGTAGCGGAATGGAAGCCATTTGGTGTCGTGACGTGTCTCCATTTCCCATCAATTAATTAAAGGCTCCCTTTTTGTGTTTGGCTCAACATAGTTCATCATGTCTTAAAAATGCGAAACAACCAATGGTCCTTGTAAATTAGCAGGAGGCATGTAATTGGATTTTCCTCTCTAGCGCGCCTCAGCGTGATCAGTTTGTCTTTGTGTTGTGTACGTGTGTGTGCGCTCACTCGTAATCTCTCATTGACATTTTAGAATTCATTAGGAGAAACAAAAATCTTTAATCATAGTAATAAGGAGTCAATTAAGGATGCAGCTACCATTTCTGGGAAGTTGCATGGGTTTTTTCTTTTGCACTCGCAGAAACAAGAGAGTTTATATTGGGGTGCGCATCGAGAATGAATGAATGCAAAATTCTAATTCTGTTTGCTAACGTACCTTTTACTACAGAGAAGACTCATATAATACGGTAAAGGCGCATTCCAAGAAGTAGCAATGTAATTGATGTAAAAAGACCACGTGTGTGAACGTGTGGCCCTGCGAATTACTCACAAACTTTACATCAGCAGCAGACTCATGTTTTGCAGAGATTAAGGTAATTCTCTATTATCTACCAAAAAGGTGTACCTTGATTATATAACGTTTTGGCATGGTCATCGCGTGGATTTCGTGTCCTGATTGGGGGAACATCTCAATCAGATCAAATATAGGACTATAAAAATGCTAACAATATGCCTGCATTTACAGTAGCTATAATTCACTGCTTTCGTCATCATGCGAGAGGGGAAACCAGGGATAAAAATTGGTAAAAAAATATCCGTTCCTTTTAACGTAGACAGTCACCTATTGACCCAAGTGGTGAGATATTGATTTTCACAGAAAAAAAGCAGGAAATGTGAAGACTTGTAGTAATTGCATGGATAAAATCACTACGCAATATTACACGTGCCTGGCCTGATGAACATCACAGATAAATTTACATCTGGATTTGCAATCATGTTTTTAAAAAACATTTTTATACCAATTTCACTTTGGTACAGGCTTCCACAAAAACACTTTTGCATGACTCATGTTTTCCACTGCTTAGAAAGACCGCATAATGTTATGGTTCGATTAGGTAGTCGTGGGAGTCTGCTGCTGGTGGATGGCCTTTTTTCGCGAATTGACGCAGATGTACCAGGATGTATCTTGAACCTGTGAATGATCACTTGCTCAAAGGCGAAATTCATCTCTGTCTGTAAAAGCAAACAATCTTCCTCCTTTTCTTGGAACTGTCTGTTGATAAACGAATTATACAGAACCACACGAACAAGTATACATACATGCTTGAAAGCTACTACGTTAAGTGTGAAAACCAAGCAGAACACCTCAACCTCAAACATACAACGACGAATTGTCTTTCGTTACAGAGTGCCAATGGCAGCTTCAACAACTGTATAATTACACAATAAGGAGCGAGAGAATTTTGCAAACGTTCCTTATTTGTTTTTCAGTCTCGAAAGACATGTCATGCTACATGTCATGTATGTGCGTAGATACATGCATCCTTTTTTTTACTACAATTACCCTTCTGTCATGCAAACTGTCGATGTCAGCTTTTCAGCTCACAACAATACGCTGAATACGCACGCTACAAATTTCGTTGTGTGCAATTGTGGTGATATAAATAAAACATTAAAACTTCTTTTTTGGAGCTATTGCGAAAAAATAGGAACGGTTGTATCAAAATCGTTAGCAATGATAGACCCAGTATAATGTAGGTATCATACATAGCGTGAAAATGTAGAATAGCCCTCTTGTCTCAACTCACTGGTGCATGCAGTTTTGCACGCTTAGGAAAACGAATGTACAAAGCGAAAAAATAACTGCTGTACAAAGTTGTAGGAGCGGATTACTTTTGTAACAATCCTAACGTTTTGCACATATATCATATCCTGTCTAAAAAACCGAGGTATTCTGCTGATCATCCAAAATGGTTACAAGTTTTAACTACGTCTACATATTGCTACGAGGGTGTGTGTGTGTAAGTATTAATTTCCCTGAGACGTGCGTACAATTAGGTACTACTACTAATTTTTCGTCCCTATTTTGCCTTGTTATGACATGACTAATTTAAGTATTATTGGCAGGAAGACATATCGTGTAATTTAGAAGGTAGTCTAATACTACTATTACCGAGTACTACCTTTTAATCTCCGACTCCCTCTTGCACACAACGGTAATTTGCAAAGTCCCCTATTCGCTGTCAATTAAATCCCATCTCATGTACTTCTACACAAGAATCCAATTTTATCCTTTTCTGGATTAGATGCGCGATTCCTTGTCTTGCATTATTTGCGTGTGCTATCAACACTTGAAAAAATCTGTCAAGGTAAAATACATACAAAGAACAAGCCTATTGACTCGAGAAACGGTTAAATGCGAAGTATTACCATTGTTTACTTACCCTCACATCATTATCTGTTTCCGTACAACTGTACATACCTGAAGAGTTAAAAAAGGAACAAGAACAAAGGACTAAACATTTTAAATGGTCAATTATACTTGTACTGCGTAAAAAGGATTGAACTTACACTTTTTTTCTTTGGAGACTGTACATACCTGAAGAGTTAAAAAAGGAACAAGAACAAAGGACTAAACATTTTAAATGGTCAATTATACTTGTACTGCGTAAAAAGGATTGAACTTACACTTTTTTCTTTGAAGGAGAGGAAGTCCTATTTGTCAAACATCTCTTTGCCGGTTATATTTGTCCCTCGCTCTGAACACTTGCCAACAACTCGTGTTGTTTGCAATTAAACTAAGGACGTTTTTAGTCGATTATAATTGCCTTGCTTGTTCAGCGGAGGGAAGAAGAGGTGGTGAACAGCGGGAGGCGACACTTTTCGCGTTGCATGGCTTATTAGTGACGTTCACTGCTCTTTGCGCACCACCTCCGCTCGCCTACACAGGTGTGCAGTTATCAACTCACAAAGAACCTGTAATTACACAAAATGGACACTTAATTGTTTGAACAGCGGTGAGCATTGAGCAAGCTATTATTGTAGTGAAAAAACATATTTGTCTTGACCTTTAGCAGAACTTACCTCATTTGTTGAGAGACCGTGGAGACTTGAGGGATTATCCTTAATCTCTGCGATTCTGGAAAAAATGCCTTGTATCATAATATCATGTTCTATTCTTTGTTTCTGATTTGTCGATAACTCACATAAAGCTGAGAGTTGTTCTAAACAATATAAATGTAGAAAAAATGTAATACACTCTTGTCAAATGATATGATCATGAAATTCATGAAACTTGTGCAAAATTGATAAAAACACGAGACAACAATGGATTACAACAGTTATTTTTTGCAAACTGAATACGCATAACATACACTAAAAAGTATGAGCCAAAACGGATTTTTTTGTTTCTTTATCTAAATTTACGAGCAAACTTAAATCTTTGCGTTGAGACTTAATTTTTAACGATTCACTTTACCCATTGTTCTCAAATCGCAAATTGAACAGGACATTTTGAAGCAGGTATTAAAAAACAAAGATTTTTCTAAAGGAAAAAAGTCAGTGCATAAAAAATGCCCGACTGGACAACGTTTAAAAATTTCTTCACAATAATGGTAAAAAATAGATTAACAATTACCAAACCAAGTTAGATGGTGTTTGTTATATAGACAAAATATAAGACTTGTTTTGGACTTAGGAATTTAAATGTTAAATTTTGCTACATGTTAAATTTTTTGGCGTGTGAATATCAATTGTGAATTGAATCTTTAAAAAATTGGTACTGAACTTGGATCGGAAATGACTTTGTGAAAAAACGTTTGAGAGTTTTTAGAGACTGATTAGTTTTGTGTATTATCTCAATCATCGCTTTTTTCGAACAGGTATTGAAACCCTGGCACTGACATCAACGTTTTTTATACAGGTAGTCGATTGTTGATAGTTAAATACATGTTTATTATGTCAGTACAAAGTGTTTTGATATCTAACAAAGGTTTTGCGATAACGGTTGATAGTAATAGCTCAATTTTTGGATGTTGGTGGCGCAATTCAATAATACGAGAGTTAATGGTTAATATTATTATATCATTGTTGCGAGAACGTTAAGTGGTCAATCCAATGTCAACATCCTGTGAAGTTGTTTTTGTTATAATCTCTGTTGTAGAGAGTTAACGGTGCTTCTAGGTATGGTGTTGGTGATTTGCTGAAAGTTGAGGTTGCGTTTTGGAGTTTGCGTGTATTCGTTTTATACTTGAAAACGCATTTAATTCAAGGCTAATAATACTTGTAGATGTATCGGCATTTTGATTGTTGAAACGGATTTCAAATTGCTGATGCCATTTCAAGTTGGAGTGCTGATCGATGTTGGACGTCATATTTCTTCATTGATGGTAAGTCATAAAACTAATAAAAAGTTGAAATTTGATTATTTTTCCACTTTTTTTTGCAAAAGCATACGTTAAGCTGTCAAGAAATGTGTAACGCATCAGTTGAAAAGTCACATCGCTTTCGTTTGCGGTTGATCAAAGTGTCAGATTTTTTTACGCATGCTTCACGTTGTGGACAAGTTATGTGGTGACAGTTTTTTTTTCTTGTAACAGATTTTTCGAAAACGAATAATCACAGGACAATGGATCGTTATTAGTTGAAAAGAAAATCTCCATTCATTAGTATCATCATTGTGAGGCATCATTTGGGTAGCGCATTAGTGGAGTTGCGATTGGTTTTCAATGTTCTCAGTTGTAAATCGAAGTGCATTTGGATGAAAGTAAATGTAAAGTTGATGTCTTTCGTTCTGTGGTGTCATGATGTTTTTCATTAGATGAAAGAAAAGCACTTACATTTCTCGCTTTTTACAGTAATTTTGAATGTGTGTGCAATGAGTGGAGGAATAATGCGTTGTGGCAGGTGTAGTAGGTACGTTTTCTACAGTTTACCACATTAATATATTCTGCGTTATCATTAAAACCACCCTGCTCTCATTCCCACCGCACACCACTAGACCATATATTTTGTACACCTGTGTTCTCGACTGCTGCTGGCGGTAGTCGATAGAGATCTCGTGATAAACTGCATATTATTCACAAAAGTGAGGAAATCAGGGGGAAATCATTGGTTTGTGTAACCGCTAAACGCATTTTCTGTTTGTTTTAAAGCTTTCTTTTCTATGATGCTCCATTGCAGGCCTGCCATTATTGCCAGTACACCTTTAATTCACATTCGCATATCTGCAGATTTGTAGAGCTGCAAGTGTCATACCATAGTCGTCATTATCGTCATGTGGGAAATGAAAGTTTGATCGAGGAGAAACAGAATGCGCACTTGGGCTTGTGGATTTTTACATAAAAATACGTTTTCTCTGATGGTCTGTAGTCCTGAAGTTGAAGAACTGTCATGAGAAATTTTTATTATGCCTTCCATTGTTTTTTGAAGATCTACATGAAAATACCGTTGGATCTGTCATACAGAAGATTCTTGTGCGCTTACTGACTGGGGTTGTAGTCGACGAATTATCGGTTTCAGAGAGTATATTATGTATTGATCTTCATGTCGGCAGGAAGACATATAGATAAGCCTTTACGAGCACATTTCTGATTTCATTCAATTTGTATGGGCAGTACCATCAGATTTCAGTGTTTTTCTCGCGATAGATTGACAAGAAAATTAAGATGAATGGCTCAACAGGTCAAAGCCGAAGGTCAGGTTTTGAAAGCAATTATTCTACAACTGCTTCTTCTTGTAGTTTCGGTTCAATTCGGTAGGTACAATCAGTGTTTTATCACCTCAGCCGTCATGGTTAGTGGTCAGAAGATGAGGAGTTTCGTCGAATTAAGATACGAGAAATAAAGGACTACCTACTCAACTCAAAGGAACAGGAATGTTTTTTTCTGTGTCTCATGTAAATAGACTTGAAAATACGTAGGAGGTTTTTCTTTCCTATTGACTTCACTTAAGACGTATTTTCAAGGTTATAAAATACAACTACATAATTAAGACTGTTTCATCATTCAACTGCTTACAGACTCCTCCTGACTGAGTGATTTTCATGAATGAAACGCTTGGAAAAAATTCGAATTGCATCCTGGTGCATTGCTGAAAGTACAAGCAAGACAATTCCATTCTTCCATTTCTTGTTTTCGTGGGCGCTCATATAGTAATTCTGGTGTTGAGGGAAGATGTTACAAAAATCATGATGAGTGCAACGGTAAATACAAGATCGGGTCTTGTCAGCGGTGCAGGGGGTTTATTTAAGACGGATTTATTTACTTTTCACTTGAGCACACATTCGCGAAGGTGGAGGTTGCATTTGCATGATAAAAGCTTAAGTGGCCGAAGAAGAACCGATCCCGGTTTCTACAGATGTACATATTTATGCATACGTAATGTGACGAGATAAAGTGAACCAGACCTGGTCCTTCTCGCATTATCAGATATTTCAGATAGTTAAGTGCTACGAAATTACATAATCAGAACAATCGCCAAGCAAAACTCACAACGGCACAGTTGCAAGATTGCATGTTGTTCTTGCGGGTTGTCTAGATTGCAACCGCGGTGTTGGGTACTGTGTAGTTTTTTTTCTGAATGAATTCAGTCAAACAATGAAACCCTGGCTTAATTGGGATGACTGTAAATTCATTGACTAACATGTGTTTCTAATTCAGGTGGGCTGAGATTCAGCACTTGTGGTGGGCATGTTTGTTGAAAAACTTGTAATCACCTAGACCTATTATTTTACAATTCCGTTTTATTCTTTGATTTGATTGAACTATATTTAGGAAGTGAATGCTTCATAAAGCCGGCCAGTTTTTGCTTGATTCTACTGACTTACAATGTGCTCCACTGCATGCCATCGTAAATTGATTGATGCCCATCTCACATTTAGCGGTTGGTTTACTAAGCGCTAACTCTTGTGTGGAAACCGTACGCTTTATGTGGGTAATCTCCGCAACCTTGGTATTCACCCAGGAATTGCCCTTGTATGTCTGAGCCCACCGGAGCTCAGGATTTATTAGTGATGAAGCACAGTTAATCCTATTTTTTTCTGAATATTGTGAGTTAAGATAGCAGGGATAATGCACAAATAAGGGTAAGTTGGGTTTAAACGTGTTACATCATTCCGCGGAGGTATATTGCATGAAATTACAAAAACCAGCAAAATGTCAGCGAGATTGAGATCATTTTTCATATCGCGGGTGTAACTGCAATACCTGTCAACTCATTTTTTGACCGTTGGGTTTTGCCATATATTTTAAATGGAAAAACCCAACGGTCAAAAAATGAGTTGACAAGTATTGCAGTTACACCCACGATATTTGTTTTTTCTTTCCTGTGTTCTGAAATGTTATAAAATGGTATTATGTGTCGGTGGTACTTTTTCTCTGCGTGAAATGCGGTTTTAAAAAATTCAAGTTCCATGATTATCAGATGAACATTGTTGGCTTCTAGGTGAAGAATTGCAACTGCTGTTGAGTGTATTGAACCATATTGGTGTATAGCTTTACCTGTGATGAGTTAGGGTAATGATGATGGTAATGATGATAAATGCAAACTAAGCAAAGAACTAATATTTAGTACAGTATCTTTATGTCTTGTGTGTATGACGCGCACATCCTGTACTGTTTCGACTTCCATCGTCTACTGTATCGGTGCCACTGCCACTGGTTATCGTTACACAGCATTATCGCACTGGTGTGCGCGGTAGTTTAGTTTTTATAATGTGCTTCTTTTTCAAGGTTGTAGAAAAGGCAACCTCAGTTCATAATCATCATCAACATTATAACCGTGCTGAGGCATATGCAGCTTAGTTTAAGCACGCGCGTATTTCTTTTTGCTTAGACGCTTAGACACAAGTTCAGATAATAGTCGAATTGATGCGGTGAAGGTTAAAATAATCACATAAAATTATCATAATCTTGTAGGCTGCAGACTAATGGTACTTATTGTTATATAGACCACTTGTCTAAGTAGATGAGCCTAGTCAATTAGATAATTGATAATTTCTTTTCTGAATGAAAAATTTTATAGTTGCAACTCTAAGCTATATTCTTCTCGTTTTGAGCAATTTGCAACTGTTTCTCCCTTGATTGTGGCTGCTCTCCATCTGCTCTGCATAATAGCACTTGTCACAAGCACTGAATGAGTGGTGTGCATGAACGAAGACGCGACAGTGGAAAAAATGTCAGTCATGCCTGTGACTTTGAAGAAAATATTATTAGGACAAGTTAGTTAGGAGCTATCGTCGTTGCCCCTTTTTTATTCGATGACGAACACAATTTCAATGCGGTGGTGAATATGAAGTTCTTTTCTTTGAATCTCATGGTCACACAAAACTACATGAAGAAAGTGCTGTTTAGAATAATCAAATCAAGAAAGGAAATGTTGCATAAAATCGACACATTTTGATATCCAAATCTAAACGTGGTATGAACCAGAAAAACATTGGACGCCGTATCCTCTATTGGCCCAGATAGAAGCATACAGACATTCTTTGAATACTGAATGAATCCAATTATGTCGTTGGGAAAGTTTTCCTTGATTTTCACAGAGGAACATAGTGTAACATGGGACACCTTAAAAGGCCTTTTAAGATAAAGAGTGAAACATCGAAATAAAGAAATTAACTTGTTTTTGTGTCATTCAAAAAGATTCTCTTCTTTTGATACGGAGGAAGTGTCAAATCAAATTGAAATCAAAGTTTTGTTCCTCCTCCTCCGTATAAAATTCTGTGAGCAAAAATTTGTTTTGACAATCGACGTACCGTTTCAAAAGAAGCAGTTGCATTAGGCACGGTCGATCATTTGCTCGTTTTTTCGAATTTGTTGTCATAAAGGGGAGCTATTTGAAATCCTTGTATTTGAAAGATAAGTATAGGAAACTAAGGTTTAATGTTTCGTATTAAGGAATAATTTTTACCTTATCTTATCTGTGCCGGACGTTTTTAGATACATTATGTATTGTTCAACTATAAAAGCTGAGACTGGGAATATGAGAATTATGCCTTTTTAATTCACCGTAGTTCTGTAGTCGTCACTGATTTATTTAGCACGATTTATCATTTCGTCATCACTCGGGATCAGGTATTTCTGAGAAAGAAATAATTTTAAGCAGGATATTTTTCTCGGATTAATACGCGAATGGAGGACGTTCCCTGAGATTTCTCAGTCAATTAAATCCATAAAGTTGCAGAGATATGTAGGTATTATTATATCATTTTTCATTGAATTAGGAGAGGAGATTAAAATAGCAATGAACTACATATACTTTGAAGTATGACAATGACGTGGCAGTGGTATGCGAGAAAGGAATGTTGTGCGTAGCGTTACAGGGTAAATTACATCGAATTTCACGTGAGAATTATTAATGCAAACTCATTAATCATTTCTATTCGCATCCAATTAAATTTTCACAACACCTGGGCGTGGAAACGTCTCTGAAGATCGGGATCATTTCAGTTTCGACCATGAGGATTCGTTCTACATGCAGAGTGATTCGCTTAAGAGGAAAATTATTTAATTTTTTTCACGTCCTCTCCCTGTCGTCATACATGCAGCTAGTTTAAAAAGCGTGATCCGTTTCACGATCAGAGACGGACTCTGAACAAATGAGCAATCGTCCCATAATTCGGCAACCGTGTGTTTTCTCGGGCACACAAATACAATGCACAATTTTCTGTCATGTACTTCGTTGTTTGTCCTCAAGGCATTTTCTGTGATAATTTAGCTACAGGATGCAGAATGCACAACCTCATCGCATATTCATCATCACACACTACTCGTATACTTTATTGAGACTCTTTGCGTTGATCACGATATCAATTCGTCTTAACGCTTTGTCATCTTCCTTCCTAGTGACACACTCGTTAACTCTGCTTTCTTTGGTATGCCTTAAAGAGAAGACATGTGAATGAGTCAGTCAAACTCGTGAGACGTACCTTTAGATCACACCTCACAGATTTGCTTCGGCTAATTTCTGTGAAGAGAGAGAGAGATCAGTTGCAAAGGACAGGAATAGAAACAAAAAATGAAGGACAGTACATTTTTAAAGCGACTTGGCTCACCATGGCTTGCCACATCATGACAAATGAGAAAGGCTTGATTAAAAAGCAGAGTAAAAGCCGTAGAATATTGCTTGCGGATATGTCCATCCATAAAAAATGGATACACATTTTTCCTGTCTTGCCAGCAAGCTCACACTGGTGACCATC